>JAULBS010128763.1:0-13562 GCA_032355785.1 Symmetromphalus regularis
GGGTTGTCTGGAAATACTACGGAGAAACTGGAAAGGTATGCAGGTCTGCACAAGCACACACACATCTCAACCTCTCTGCCATTGCACAATCTTTTTGAGTATCGGGCAAGTGGTCTTTTACATCCACTTCCCTCACAGATCATCAAATACCACTGTCTCTGGGTTGCCAGTCTTAACCACTGTTGGAATGAGAAATAGCCAATTACAATGACTTTATTCTCATAAACTGTAAAGTTACAATGTTGAGAAACATAATACAATTATTTCCGTGGTCCACAAATGGTTTATCAAAGGCCATGGTATGTGCTGTCCTGTGTGTGGGATGGTGCATATAAAAGATCCCTTGCTGCTTATTGAAAGGTGTAGCCTATGTGGTGGCAGCGTGTTTCTCTTAAGACATGTCAGAATGACCTTGTGTATGATGTCCAATAGCCGATGATCAGATAAAAATCAATGTGCTCTAGAGGCGTCATTAAATAAATTAAAAAATGATAATACAATTATATAAATTTACAAAAGGGAAATAGCCCAATGTGTCGACTAAGGCAGACTTGATTTGATAACCCAATGTACTTCAGCTGAATGCTCTGCCATTGAGCTATAAGCTGCATTCCAACAGTCTCACATTTATAATGAATACCAGTTCACCTGTGGGATGTTATGAAACCATTTGTGAAGTGATCTCAACTGGGAGTGGAAAGAACCTCTGTGGTCCAGTGGTAGGACAGCAGACTCTCTCAAGCCGAAAACAGTGGTTTAAAACCCATCAGAGTCTAGCTCACACTTGACTGTGTCAAAATGACTAAATGTTTAACATCCACTAGTTGATGATTACTAAATCAATGAGCTCAAGTGGTGTCATTAAATAAAACAAAATATAGGAGTGGAAAAGCTATAGAGGAGTGGGATGTAGTTCAAATAGTAGTGTCCGCCTGTGAACCGGTCGGTTATAGGATCGATCCTTCTAAGTGGACCCATTTCCACAACTGGTTCATCAAAGGCCGTGGTATGTGCTGTCCTGTCCATGGGACAGAGCATATAAAAGACCCCTTGCTGCTTATCAGAAAGAATAGCCTATGTGGTGGCAGTGGGTTTCCTCTAAATACATATGTCAGAATGACCATATGATTGACGTCCAATAGCCAATGATAAGATAAAAATCAATGTGCTCTAAAGGTGTCGTTAAATAAAACGAATCTTGTAACCTGTTCTACCGATTCCCTCCATCACTTTCCTCAATACTGGGGAGACCACTGAACTGGGGATGAGGATACAGCTCAAAGGTAAAGTGTCTGCCTATGGTGCAAAGGGTCAGTGGATCAATCCCTTTCAGCAGACCCACTGAGATATTTCTCATTTCAGTTAGTGGTCCACAATTGGTACAATAAAGGCTACAGTATATGCAATTCTTTCTGTTAAATGGTCCATATGAAAGATCACTTGCTCTAATCATAAGGAGTAACCTCTGTGATGGTACCATCTTTCCTCAGAAAGCAGGATTTGGAAATATATACAGTTTGCTTATGTATAATTGGTTATTTCATCTCAGACTACTATTTTGCTAATATGAGGATAATCATGACTACTCTAGAATTGTTGTATAACATGTTTTATTTATTCTTGTAATTGTATAGATCATTATTTTGAATTTGTATATTGTTGTATATAACATGTTTAATTTATTCTTTTAATGTTTTTCAAGTAATTATTTTGTATACTTTATATTTAGTGGTAAAAAAAATAATATTTTTTTAATATACAAAAAAATTAAAAAAATAATAATACCTGGTAATTACATCTCAACCTGCAACACATTTTATATTTAAAAAAAAAATAATAATAATAAAAAATTAAACTCTACCTGCAACACATTTTATTTTTCATTTCATATAGTATTTCATTAAAATATCAGATTCAATCATAAAATACTATCAATCAAAATTCAGACATAACATCTGTTACATCGTTTTATTTGTAAAAAATCCAATTAACGACACACATGTAAGTGAAATATGTTGTAACATTATTTTATTGTCAACTGTTTATGAAATATAAATGGTCACAGCTGATTGATGTAACAGCTGTATTAGACCTATCACACTTAAAAACAGAAGATCAACACTGTCCATATCAAAGTCTTTCCAGGTGAAACAATTTTAAATAAAACACTCTCTTTACTTACACCTAGGCCATTGGCCTTTAGTAAAAAGTAAACAATATGATAAAAGCCAATGGGCAAAAAAGTGTTTTTGTTTATATTCATATATGTAGATAATAACATTTTTAGAATACGGACATACTATATATGTATATATCTTCTTCTTTTTTTAAATCGCGAAGGATGATTATAAACCATGAATAAGAAAGCAGTTTTGCCTTTATCATTTGATTATTTATTATTATTATTGTTTTTGGTATTTTATAATTATAATTATTTAGTTTTTTTGGTTGTTGTTTGTTGCTGAACAAAATAACAAAAGTACCATTGTCTTTGATATGCTAGTCAAGACAAACTGGTTTGGATGAATGAAAACACAATCAGAGACTTCCTCTGAGTGAGTTTGGGACAGTGCATATAAAAGATCCCTTGCTGTTTATCGAAAAGTAGCGGGTTTCGTGTCTCCTACAAATACTAACCTCTGTCCTGGACAGATAGCACAGGAAGCCGAGTTGACAGCATGCTTCAACCTTAATTGGATATAAGCACAAAAATAAATACAACCAACCAACCAGCCACTATATAGTTCAGGTAAATGCTCTGCAGAGAGCTACATGTAGATACTGTTCCTATTTTATATTCAACAAAAAAAAAAGGTTTTCTCTGAAATATATCACTATGACAGTGTGTCTAGACTATATTAAATCTTTCGCTAGCTTTGATGTGAAAAGAGATGACAAATCTTGCATCAAATTTTGTCAACAAATTCCTTTCAAAGTATGATAAAATACAGGGTGTCCCTAAAGTCTGGACACACTCATATTTACTCTGTGTGGTGAATAATAATATAGTTAGTTACAAAAAGTGATATTTCCTATGTGTCCACACACTTATATTTAATCTGTGTGGTGAATAATAATATAGTTAGTTACAAATAGTGATATTTCCTATGTGTCCACACACTCATATATTTACTCTGTGTGGTGAATAAAAAAAATATAGTTAGTTACAAATAGTGATATTTCCTATGTGTCCAGACACTTATATTTAATCTGTGTGGTGAATAATAATATAGTTAGTTACAAATAGTGATATTTCCTATGTGTCCATACACTCATATTTAATCTGTGTGGTGAATAATAATATAGTTAGTTACAGTGATGTTTCCTATGTGTCCACACACTCATATTTAATCTGTGTGGTGAATAATAATATAGTTAATTACAAATAGTGATATTTCCTATGTGTCCACACACTCATATTTAATCTGTAGTAAATAATAATATAGTTAGTTACAAATAGTGATATTTCCTATGTGTCCAGACACTCATATTTAATCTGTTATGGCAAATAATAATATAGTTAGTTACAAATAGTGATATTTCCTATGTGTCCACACACACATATTTAATCTGTGTGGTAAATAATAATATAGTTAGTTACAAATTATGATATTTCCTATGTGTCCATAAACTCATATTTAATCTGTTATGGCAAATAATAATATAGTTAGTTACAGTGATATTTCCTGTGTCCAGACACTCATATTTAATCTGTGTGGTGAATAATAATATAGTTAGTTACAAATAGTGATATTTCCTATGTGTCCAGACACTCATATTTAATCTGTTATGGTGAATAATAATATAGTTAGTTACAAATAGTGATATTTCCTATGTGTCCACACTTTAGGGACACTCTGTATATTCAACAGCATAAAATAGGAATATGCAGATAGGCTATATCTTAGAACACAACAAACCATACCTATCAACTTTTTAATGGAATTCCTTACAACTTTTTCAACCAATAAACCTAAAATTATTATTATATGGAAGAAATACTTTAAATGATTTAAATAAACTTATATTCAAAAGTGTCCAAACATTTATAAAACAAACTCACTGCTTTGATAAGAATAAAATAAATTTAAATGTCTACATGTATATTGATTTTGTCTTCCAGTATGATGATGATTGTCTGTCTACACGTGACTTTATCACTTTTTTCTTTTATGTTTGGTTTGTATATTTATGATGTCTTTCTTTCCTCAATCTTATTATTTTAGTTTGTTGTTGTTGTTTTTTTATTGTAAATAATATATATAATTATCCAATAATGTCATCATTGTAATTATATTTTATGTATATATAAAGGAGAGGACCCAGTAAGTTGTCAAATGTGTGTCCAATCATTTTTCTATTTTTAAATAAAATATTTTTCTATCAAAGTCTGGAATGAAAAAAATAGTTCAATGTGTGCATTAAAAGTGGATCTTTTAAATGTGCTTTCCAAAATACAAGAAACCAGCTACCATAACAAGAAATCTTATATCCACTTTCCCACAGACAAGATGACATGCCATGGCCTTTGTTATCAGTCATGTACCAATGGCTGGAATGAAAAAATAGCTCATGTGCATAAAAGGGTATTGATCTGACAAAGCACTGAATCTGACAGAAGCTCTACCTCTAAGCTGCATGGTGTCAGTATGGCATACTATAGCCTTTGTTGTCAGTCATGGGCCAATAGCTGGAATGAAAAACATAGACCAATGTGTGCATTGTGTTAGTTTTGTCTATTAGGTTGGTTTAAGTGGCCTATACCTACCATTAAGCCTTTGCAGAGTACTCATTCTGGGTTGGAATAAAAGTAAAGTTTGTTTTATTTAATGACGCCTCTAGAGCACATTGATTTTTATCTTATCATCGGCTATTGGACGTTAATCATATGGTCATTCTGACGTATTTATTTAGAGGAAACCCTCTGCTGCAACATGGGCTAATCTTTCCAATAAGCAGCAAGGGCGCTTATATATTCCCACAGAGAGGAATGCACATATCGCAGCCTTTCATTAACCAGTTGTGGACCACTGGTTGGAATGGAAAATAGCCCAAACTGCAATTGGGTCCAGTGAGAAGGATCGATCTGATGACCGACCGCTTTACAGACAAACATGCTACTGTCTGGGTTGGAGCATGTATCGAGATTAAAAATCCTATGCCTCAACTGAGATTTGATCTCAGTACCTACCAGCTATTAGACTGACAGCTTAACCACAGGACCATCAAGATGGGTCACTTCACATACAGAAGCCTATCCAAATTATGCTAAAGAACGTAGCTAATGTGTAGCTCTTATAAGTCTAATTTCACGTTACCGATTTATTTTTTGCACATTACATAATTTAAAGAAATTATATTTTATAAATGGATTGTGCAAAATGAAATGTTTTACAATCCTCTATATTTGGAAAAACAAAGAGCACTCTACTACTCACCTGAAAATCATTTGATGAAAATTTCAAAATGAGGGGTGTTTTTTTAATTTTATTAAATTGACTTTAGGCAAGTCTATGATGCACTTCAATTAACAAGCACATGCATGAGTATTAATCACAAATACATGAAGCTTGCATGCTTTTTAAAATTCTTTTTACCTGTATTTCGGTGACTCTATACTCAGACACTGAACAGACTAGATGTGTTTTCTCGGTGCTTTCAGAAGAAATTATCAAGGTTTTAATTTTAGAATGTTAAAGATTGATGATTTGCAGTTTATTCTGTTACATTTGGAGCCAACGTAGGGACCAGGTATGTTCTAAAAGAAAGAACATGGTTAAAACCTGGTCAGTACCGTTAACAGCTCAACTGCCTATGCCCCATAGCTCTGGGACGTAGCTTCACTATTAGCTCAGTTGGTAGAGCACTGGACTCTCAAATTGATAGTCATGGTTCAAATTTTCTCAATGGAGGTTGAGATTTTTCTGTTATACTAATGTATATGTTGTACAAATATTCAGTTCTGCCAGGCCTGAATACAGTAACAGCATACAACTAATTCTTCATTCCTTAAAAAACAAAACACAGTCACTCCAAAACATGATTATATTTCAGTGTGCATTTGTTGAAAACATGCAGCATAACATAACTTATTGATTTGTGATAAGATAATTGGATTAATCTCAGGAAACCCACTGGACGATTTCCTGTTCCAACAGTTCTCCATAACTAAAATATATGTGCTATCTTATTTTTGCAAGAGTACATGTAAAAAGACTCCTTGCTGCTAATTGGAAGGAAGACCATAGATGTGCCAGCAGTGGTTTCCTCTGTCATACTGATTAAACAGAAATAGGTCTACACAGTCTGGTGGAACCACAAAAATAAGCTACATAATTGGTATCACCATTAAAAAAATAATAGTTTTGCTGACTTCAGATATGACACAACTGCCTGTTGTATAATAAAGGGTTTTATGTTCACATCTGAGGTCTCTGCAAGTGGGACATAGCTTAGAGGTAGTATGTTGGATTTATTTATTTATTCATTTAATGACCCACTCCCCACCCACCCACCCACCCACCCTTGCACAAAAGAAAACATAAGTATTAGGGGTCAGATTGTGGTCACTTCAATTTCTTTCTTTTTTTCTAACATATATACATACAAATCAATATTAAAAAGTATAACACAATACACTGACTCCAAACAAACCAAACAATTACATGTAAAACCATGGTAAACAAAAACAAATTCAGTATATCATTGATACAAACTTGTGATAAAAATTTCTTTTTAAAACTTAATAATAATGATTTATTTATTTATTCAGTGACCCCCAGCTCAAAAGAAAACATCAAGTATTGGGGGTCAGATTGTGGTCACTTCAATATTTTTTTTTTTGTAACATATATACATACAAATCAATACCAAAATGTATATACAGTACACTGACTCCAAACTATATACTATAAAAACCTTTATTATCATGGGAATATAGTTTTACAATTTCCCCTAAATCAATCAATTTACTATCAATCATGTTCACAGGCCATAGGATTTCAAATTTCATGGGAAACACTTTTTCAGTTCCATGCTTTTGGATCATAGGAACCCATCAGAAATGGTTTTTCGGTAATCCAAAATAACACAGCAGTGATACGAAAATCATGGGAAACACTTTTTCAGTTCCATGCTTTTGGATCATAGGCACCAGTCGGAAATGTTTTTTTTTGTAATCTAAAATAACACAGCAGTGAAACAAAAATCACGAAATTAGCCGACACGCTACCAGTAATGATCATTACCATAAAATACTATGGCCTGTGTTTACATATCTATGGGGGAGAGATAGTGGGGTGGGCTGAACATTCAGTACATTATGAAGCAAATTTCTGGGTGGTATTTAAATTCGCATATTTTTTTCAGAGGCAAAAAAATTTGAAAATCAAATATTTTATATAATTAAGAATGCATATAAAGGAAATTATTAAAAAAAAAACACCTTTTTAAGATGTGTGAGAAGAGTTCTGCTACGCAAATGAAGAAAATGCTTCAAAGGAGGAATAAAAAAAAAATTGTACTAAAAGGTTAATTAGCCTACTTCTCGAATTTCAAATGTCTTCCTAATCAAACAATGCAGTTTCCTTTTCATCACTGAAGGGTAACACATATAACCTAGTTCTAACCTTCTGACTTCGTTGAGGTAAAAAAAAAAAAAGAAACCATTCAAAATATGTTCATCTTCTCAGGATTTTAATTAACAAGAAAAACTTTTCATTTTAATGTCGTGCAAATTCATGGACCCACTGATATGAGAATGACAAAATTCTTTATCATGTTCTAAATCGTATCTCTGTAACAGAAACAGTCCAAATTAACAAAAAAAAATTTTAATTTTAATACTGTAAAAATGAGTGAAGTATTGGGATGCACTTTTTTTCTTTTTTTTTTTAATTACTTCACTAAAGTCTAAAGCACATTCTATTTATTAATCATTGGCTATTGGATGTCAAACATTTGAAATGTCTACATGTAGACAAGTATGATCGATCCTCCAAGGAGACTTGAACCACTGTCTTTAGCTTGAAAGTCTGATGTCCTAGTACTGGACTACTAAGCAGACAGTATGCATGAACCATAGCCTTTGATAAACCAGTTGCAGACCACTAGTCTGAGAAATAAGGGCATCCAAACAGTCTTTAAATAAGAAAAATAATTCTGTTTGGCCAACGACCTCCATTGTGCAGTGGTTAAGCTATCGGACTTGAGGCTGGTAGGTACTGAGATCAAATCTCAGTTGAGGCCTGGGATTTTTAATCTCAGTATCGGCTCCAAACCAGAGTGAGTGCTCCTCAAGGCTCAGTGGGTAGGTGTATACCACTTACACCGACCAGTAGTCCACAACTGGTTTAACGAAGGCCATGGTATGTGTTATTCTGTCTGTGGGATAGTGCATATAAAAGATCCCTTGCTGTTTATAGAAAAGTAGCGGGTTTCGTGTCTCCTACTAACACTAACCTCTGTCCTGGACAGACAGCACAGGAACCTGAGTTGTGTGCCCAGGACAGCATGCGTGAACCTTAATTGGATATAAGCACGGAAATAAATACAACCAACCAAATGTTTGGCCTATATACCAATAAGAAAACCATAGTTTGTCCACAACATGACATGGGGTCTAACATTACTTGTCTACTAATATTAACACTACCACAAATACTTATTGGCTTAACAGTCATATAGTACTTATATACTTTGTCTATTATGTTTCTTCACACAGGTATATCAGAAAATTGTGTTGCTATTTTTAGTTAGTTTGTGTATGATTGTTGAGAAATATCAATACAATTGTATACAAGTTCAAAGAGCCATTGTAAAATAACTAGTCATACGTGTATGTTGTAAATAATTACTCATACAATTAAACAGGGACAGAAATTAATGTTTGCTCCGGGTCTCTCTGTAGATGAACAGAAATCACAGAGGATGAATAAAAATTTAAACCCCAATCACAGTAGGCTTGCGACTTCTTGCGAATACAAAAATATCGGGTAATCGCAAGATGATTGCAGGATGGTTGCAGATGGTAGAAAAAATGTTTTTGGTGGTCTTAAATTGGTCTTCACTAATCACCGATAAAACCCCAGTCACACTAGGGGTGCGACCTCTTACAACTGCTTGTGACTACAAACAAAAAATCGGGTGGTCGCAAGATGGTTGCAGATGGTCGTAAAAAAAAGTCTTTATTGGTCTTAAATTGGTCTTAACTAATAGCCGATAAAACCCCAGTCACACTAGGCTTGCTACCTCTTATGATTGCTTGTGACCACACAAAAATCGGGTGGATGCAAGATGGTTGTAGGTGGTCATAAAAAAGTCTTTATTGTCTTAAATTAGTCTTCTATGATCGCTGATAAAACCCCAGTCACACTAGACTTGCGACCTCTTATGACCACAAAAAATTGGGTGCTCGCAAGTTGGTTGCAGATGACCTAGAAATTCTTTAGTGGTTTTGAATTGGTCTTCACTGATCACCGATAACTTTTTCGTAATTTTGGTCACAAGAAGGTTGCAAATGTTGCACCAAAAACCTTCTTGCTACCAATTTGGTTGCCAAAAGGTCACAAAGCTTTTTCATAGGTTGGGGTTTAGTTTCCGATCACTAAGCAATCAGTTCCATACTGGTTCCAGACTCATCTCAGATTAGCAGCAAAATGATTTGGGTTGGGGTGAGGGGGTATTTTAAACGCAGACTAGACTGCGATCAGTTGGGGACTATGGGAGACTGATTGCTGACTAATCGCCTACTGGTCAGAATTAGTCACATTCCATTTGGTCTCAAGAAAGTTCCTGGTATTTGTGGTTTTTTTTGGTCATATGTGGTCATAAAATGGTCTTTAGCAATGTGTGACTGAAGTATTAAACACACAAGTTTCCCAGGTCAGTAGATATTTCTCTACACAATTAAAGATATTATTCCAAGGTTATCTATTCATTATGTTGTTGGATAGCGCCAACATGATTGTAAATCAATGGTTGGATAAATCTATGTAAACCTCTCTATTGAGTCTTTAAGAAGAAAAAAAATAGTACACAAAACCTATATGCCTTCAGCCTAAAGACATAACAACTATACACTGAACATATATATATATCACCAGGGACTGGAAGGTGAAGTGGTCAGCTGTGGCCAAACTTGTGCAGGACACTGGCCTGAGCTGATAGGAAGTGAGGTCACTCAGGTTGTTATATAAGCATGGTCAGCCTGGCTGGTCAGTTGACATGAGTGGACCTGTGAGGCAGTTAGCCAAGGCTGACCAACAGGCTATGCGCATGACTGACTTTGATGGTGTGGTGGAATTCCACAGCGCATTTACCCCAATAATCTAATGCCTCATATTGACCACTTTTCTGTGGGAGGCAATGCAATTAAATTGGTTGTTATGGTTCAGCTGGCTAGCTGGCTGCTAGTGCTAATGCAACGTGTATCCTCTCCTTACAAAAATGCCCATAACGACTGCCTGTCATCTGTAGTAGTGTTAGAAGAAAGTGCTCCTACTGGCAGTGGTTAGCGGGAATTTCCTTATTGGCTCAGTTAGGGCGTTAGACTATCAAACTCAGTCATGGTTTAAATCTCCTCAGTGGAAGATGAGATTTCTGTTACACATCCGTTGGTACACAAAAGATGGTTAACAATTTTTCGAAAAAGAATATTTTCTATCCTAACCCGAAGTCTCTAGTCATAGCAACTGGTATATCATAAAGGGTTTCATTTTTTGGAATCTGACTTGTTGCCAAAAAATAGTTTTTACTTCTAAAGAAAATATTAAATTTTAAAATAATGAAATATTAATAAAATGTATAAATTTATCTGTTTATATATTTTTTAAAATGTTTGTTTAGTATTGTTTTTACATTCAAACTGTTATTACTATTCACAATTGTTATTTGGAATGGGAATAAAAAAACAAAACTGTTGAGTCTAGCAACAAATGTGAAAGTAAAGTTTGTTTTATTTAATGACACCTCTAGAGCACATTAATTTTCATCTTATCAGCATCTATTGGACCACAATCATATGGTCATTCTGAGATATTTCTTTACAGAAAACCCACTGCTGCCACATAAGCTACTCTTTCTGATAAGCAGCAAGGGGTCTTTTATATTTACTTTCCCACAGACAGGACAGAACATTTCACGACCTTTGATGAACCAGTTGTGGACCAATGGTGGAAATGGAAAATAGTCCAAACTACAAACTGGTCAACTAAACAGGATAAATCTGATGACCAACAGCTTCATAGGTCAACATGCTACTGCTTGAGCTATATCCCGCTTTACAACAAAGGTGATAAATCTCTGGTATAAGAAAGGAATGTTTAAAAACACCCCAGCACAGTGATTATTATAGGAATCGAATATACATTTGCGACATATGGTTCAAAGAAGAAACCTGCTAATGCCACATGGGGTACTCTAATTGGTTGGTTGTATTTTATTTTCAGGCTTATATACAATTAAGTTTCAAGCACACTGTCCTGGGAACACATTTCAGCTTCCAGTGCTGTCTGTCCAGGACAGAGGTTAATGTTAGTAGGAGAGACGAAACCTCCTGCCGTCACACTAATGCAGCTACTCTTATTGACAAAAAGCAAGGGATCTTTTATATGCACTATCCCTCTCTGTGAAACAAAAACATTTGAACATGCATACTTTCTTTTTTGGTTGAGTATATATAAGTGCAGGCAATGAATTTTTTTTCTGTCGATCAAGTGTTGCAAATACTGTGTTTGCTCTCAAAATATTTGAGAGAAACATTCCACTAACAAAACCTGTTATTAGCTCAAACATGCCTTGCTCAATTTATTTGTCACACCATATATATATATACTGTTCAAAATAAGTAGGGGCTATCTGATAACTGATCTGAGAAAGTATGGAATTAAACATGACACAGACCTTCAAAAAAATATACACTACCAAGGGCAACACTGAGCATACACACTCCCGGCAGCTAACAACTATGGAATATCACTAAGCAATGTCAATAATGTCCAAAACATTTGACAGATTTTGATTACATTCTATAGGAATGGGATAGGATACTTCCAAATTCTCAATGGATGTTGATTTGGAGAGTGCCACCAATACTTCATCAATGTTTAGAGAACAGCAGTGTTTTTACCCATTAATGTTTGTTTAGTCATCAGCTACTGGTTTTCAAACATTTGGCAATTTTACTTCGTAGTCAAGTGTGAGTCAGCCTCCAATGAGTTTAGAACCACTGTCTTCAGCTTGAGAATGCAATGCATTACCCATTATTTATGAATGTTTTTTTGTTTTTTTTTGGTTTTGTTTAACAACAACACTAGAGCACATTGATTTATTAATCATTGACTATTGGATGTCAAACATTTACTAATTCTGACACTTAGTCAAGTGTGAGCCAGCCTCCAATGGGTTTTGAACCACTGTTTTCAGCTTCAGAGTCCAGTGTTCTACCACTGGACCACAGAGACCCACTCTGTGAATGAATTAATCATAAACCTGAACTTTACAGTCTCTACTCTTTCTGCCTATCAAGTTCTGCTTTGGCCAAACCTCAACATCTTGACATAAACCGTTTAATCCCATGTCGTGTCACGTTACTGCTTTTGCTTTCACACATAAATATTACTACATAACACTATTCCTGTTTTGAGTATCCCTAATGTTTTTTAAACAGTATATATACTGTTCCAAATAAGTAGGGAATATTTGAGTTATGGAAGCATGGAAAGAAACTGGATACGAATGTCAAAATATGTAGCACGTTAGAACAGCTAGTACTCAGCGTGTCTTCACACCACTGAACAAGCATGTATATCACCAGGCAGTCAAAAACGTTTAAAACATTTGGCAGATTAATAGGTGCTGTGCAACAGGAATGGGACAGAATACATTCAAATTTGTTACGGATGTTTGATATGGACTACATGTGCATGCTACAAATAATTTTATTTGTTAATTGTTATGACCCCCCATCCCCACAAAAGTAAATGTCAGTTATCACACTTTTTTTAAAATTTCTAACATATATATACATATTATATATACAAATCAATATCAAAATGTATTTACAATATACTGACTTGAAACAAATTAACAACTAAAAATAATGTAAGTAAACACAAATTCAGTATATCACCGATGAAAAAGAAATTTGTTATAAAAATTTGTTTCCATTAAAAACGGTGGAATCGAAATGATTCCACGATGTCCTCATTAACAAACACTCCATATCTAACGAGATGATGGTGATGACAATCCACCAAAATACGACGCACCATCAATATACACCTACATTGCTCACAGAGAGGGAAGTAGCTCAAACAGTAGCATGTCCTCCTTCTCAGTGGACCAACTTGCAGTTTGGGATAATTTCCATTTCAACCAACCAGTGGTCCACAACAGGTTCGTCAAAGGCCATGATATGTGCTGTCCTGTCTGTGAGACAGTGCATATAAAATACCCCTTGCTGCTTATCAGAAAAAGTAGCCTACGTGGCAGCAGCAGGTTTCCTCTAAATAAATATGTCAGAATGACCATATGATTGACATCCAATAGCCGATGATAAGATA
>JAULBS010128774.1:0-28492 GCA_032355785.1 Symmetromphalus regularis
TGTGTTTTGTATCTGTTTTTCCGTCGTTTTATGTGGTAGCTTTCTTGACTGACAAAATGTCACGTCCGTCACGTCACGTCCGTCACAGTACCTTTATCGATTAATTATTAATTATTAAATTAAATAAACTGTCTGTTTATTTTCTTTGCATATCACTGCAAAGCAACCTAGTAACCTAACAATATGATTCTTGGAATTTAAAATAGGAAATATACATGTACGAGAGCAGAGTTTATTGGTTGAACTTGGACAAAAAAAAACGGCTTCCAAATGATGTCACATCCGTCACGCATATTAATAAGTAAATTATTCCAAAAGAAGAAGTACAAAATATGTTTGTTCTTGAGTGTTGCAAACATACCTCATATGCTTTCTGTTAACACAAAATGTAAAGAAAAGTATTCACATGTTTTAATAGAAACATAGTTTTATAGTGTGAAAATGTCACGTCCGTCACAAAAAATTACCATGAAATGCCCCATATACTGTTATAAGTTTATATTTCAGGTTAGGATTAGTTAGTGAGCTTAGTTATATCCATGGTAAGACATTAGACTGTGATTCAAAACCAGTCGGAGGCTGGCTCAAACTTTCACATGTAGACTAAGTATCAAAATCACCAATTGTCTCACATCCAGTAGCTGATGATTAATAAATTAATGTGCTCTAATGGCATCATAGAAAAATGATAATAAAACTTTTTTTAAATAATACTATTAATTATACTGTTGTAAGAATAAAAGAATATCTGGCTCAAGTATTATCTGTTTTCTGTAGAGCGAAGATCTTGACAGGAAGTGCAGAAATCAGCAAGAACAGATTTATGAGCTCAAAGAGCAAATAACACATCTTCAGGCTGAACTCAAACTGAAGGCTTCACAATTTGATGGTATGATTAGATAAGTACACATTTTGTAGACATTAGCAAATTGTTTCGTAGGCACAAAATAAAAGTAACATTTTCGTTGCTGCCATTTCAGTTTTGTTTTACATGCAAAATATAAGCACAGCTGTAAGATTTTTTTTGTGATAGTGGCAATGTTTTAGATTTTCAGTTTATGTTAATTTGGGTTCTCACTTGTCCTTGAGTCTATATTGAAAAAATAATATGAATGAATAAAAACTGAAATAATTCATGTAAAACTCTTGTAAAATAATTTCAAGATGTGCAAACATTTACAATATAACAAACCATTATATTGGAAGGGGCAGTGGTATGGTTTGTCATGTTCTTTAAGTTTGTCAGCAAGAAGGACTGAAAATGCATGGATATTCCTATTTATAGGATCACACAAATCGCATACCTCGTACACATTCGCATTTATATACCGCATATATGGAATTTTACTTAAAGTTTAATGTGTGTTAAAATCTTACCATTGTTTCCTGCCTCAAAATGACAAGCACTGACCAGAGTCCAGTTAATTATATTAAATATCCACTTGATTTGGATGATAATATAAATGTATGAAACTTTAAAATCTTAATGTAAAAATTAATGAATCTATGGGATTAATTATTTAAATGAAAATTCAACAATTTTTGAATGCATCAAACAAAATGTTTTATTTTCAGAAAGATTGCAGCAAGAAAAAATACGACAAAAAGAAGCAATTCGGGATACTGAACAATATAAACAGAAAGAGGTTTTTGTTCTTAATAAGATATTTCTCTTAACAAACTAAATCTACTGTTTCTTAACGAAATCTGAACATGTCACAGTGTATTTAGATCATTCAATGTCATGTGGCTGTAAGCTGATGTGGTAGTTTAGGAGTCAGTGTAATTTCACAGTACTTAAAATGTTAATTACATCACAGTATAATAATTAATTGACAAGATGTTTTAATAGCATTTCATTTGCAATTCTGACAGGCTCTGGTGCCTTCTTCTTTTCTAGCTTTATCAGTGGCGGATCCAGAAAATTCATTTGGGTGGGAGGGAGCGGGGCAATAATATGATACTGGATTCTTGAAAAAATAATAATAATAATTATTAAAAAAAATAATAATAATAATATTTTTTAAATGTTATTTAAATCACAAAATTTGGTGGGGGGTGGGGTTGGCTCTTGGGGCTCCCACCTGGATCTGCCACTGAACATCTAATTCATGAAGATGAAGGGCCGATTTCTCATCGACAGTTCAACCTCAATTCTTAGTTTAAACTGTGTCCACACGTTAAAAGAATGGATTGAACTGTAGATCATGGCTGAACCGTCAACGAGAAACTGGGCCTAAGTCATTTTGTCATGCAAATATTGACCTCAGGGTCTGATGTTCTCTGAAAGGTTTTAGTCTTTTCTCTGTTTGGATATGACAGGAGGCTGACGTTATAGATTGTTCAGATCCAGCAATAGCCTGATGACATGGATAATCTGCTTATTGTTATAGGTTGTTTGGATCAGACAAGAGGCTGATGTTATAGATTCAGATCCAGCAATAGCCTGATGACATGGATAATCTCCTTATTGTTCAGGCACTAATCTAGGATAGAAAAAGTGGGAGAAGTGACTTCTCCCTTCCCATAAGAAATGGGAGAAGTTTGAAAAAAATGGGAGAAGTGTGATAAAAATGGGAGAAGTGAACCCAGCAAAAACAAAATATATTAATTTAATGTGTTGTTTGTCTTATGTAGGCCTTCGTCTATGACCCTTTTTTTTCAGGGGAGATTTTAAAATTTATTTTTTATATTTTAATAAAATAAAATAAAAAACACCTGTTAAATTTTTAAATTAAATTAAAAAAAAAAATTGGTGGGGAAATATCGGAGCCCCATATCCATTGACTCAATGATCGAGTAACGATCTACCCATTTTGCGCAAAGAATAAAAAAAATGTTCTTGTTACATTTTCCACAATCACCAGACAATTATTTTTAATTAAAATTTAATAATGCAATATATAGAATAAACAACCATATTTTTTAAATAGATATGCCATTGAGAATATCTAGAAGTACTTCTGACAACAAGATCACGAAGTGAATCTAAACCACGTTATCTTTGAAGTTGTAAGAATCACAACATAATTATTTACCGCAAAAAATCCAGTTTCCAAAGGAACCGCCAATAGATTATAGCAATCAACCAATCCAAACTATTGTCTTAGAAACTAATGAAAATTAATTAATAGATCTGATTAAATTAAAAGAAAAGCATGCATGCAGAACAATCTCCAATGGCTGAACATTTGCACTGAATCAACAGGTGACACGTTTATAAATGCATCTCTGGCAAAGTAATTGGAATTCTTGTTAATATTACGTAACCGAACAAAGCTCGACACAGTCTATTCCGCATTACCAGAAACGTGTATAAAGTTTTAAAAGTGTCTTATATCCTTATCTTCAAGAACAATTTTGATGCTGAAAATAACGCTCGACTTCTAAACTTCACAACTTTCTTAATTTTACTCCAATGTCAACAATTCGAAAACGAGGTAGCAGGGGGACACATGAACTACGTTATAAGTATAGTAAAGCTTGGGAATCCCTAAAAAATAGACTGATGCAGGGCTCGCGTTGTTGTTCGCCAAATGCCAATATTTGTGAATGAATTTAGTTTGGTGAAAATATTTGCGATACATTTAATGCTAGCAGGAAATTGTGGGCTGATTACAGACAAAGATCAAATATCACGTGCAAGTTTTTTCCAATGAAAATTTTAATTTTGAGAATCATGCGTAATAAGCAAAAACATCCCTGGTATAAGTTTGATGTGTATACTGTAAATGTATATGTATTACACTTCCTTTTTACTTCGAAGTGACATTAGTTTTATTTATTAAAACTAATTTTTAAGTTGTTATTCCATTTTAAAAAAAATCAGTTATGCAATCAAAATAGGCAAATTTTATTTGGCATTACCAATTTCCGGTTATGCAGATTTTGAATTTGTGCAGGCCTGATGTACATGTATACTTTTATCACAAAGTTAAGATGAAAATTATGAATAAAATAATCATGTACATGTAGATCTATACTTTATATTATAAAATCAGAATTTTTAGTTTATTTTCTTCATCTTTCAGTTTGCAAGTTTGCAAGATGGCTCCACCGGTTTACACTGATCTTGGAAAATCTGCACGAGATCTGTTCTCCAAGGGTTTCAGTACGTATTGTTTATATTTTTGTTGAGTAATTTTATTTCAGTTCAGGATGGAATAAAGAAGTAATTTTTTAGTTTGCTAATAAGTGTAGGTATCGAATGATATGTATTTGGAGAATAAATAAAGTATTTTAGAGTTGAGAGTACCATAATTGACCAAAGTCCGATATTTAATGTAATTGGGTTATTGGCTTTTCACGAGTTCTGTGCTATCTTTCAGAACACTTTTGTGACTGCATACATTAATGCTTGTTCTGACCTGGAAATAAATACCTTTACTCTTCTGGTTAAAATGTCCTTTATCAGTCAGTTTGTTCTGAGCATTAAATATTCTGTCATACTATTTAATATGCATAATTTAAACAATATAAACTGTTAAAACTTTCATAATGTTTGCTTTTTATTATTTAATTAACCCATTATATGCAGTTACACAAAGTGTACAACTACAAGAGTCAATTTAACATAGAAATTTGGTTTTTCACTAAAAGTTGAACCCATACATGTCAGACATAATTCACAGTCATGTCATCCATAATTATAATTTGGTATCTGACGATACCTGTGACCAGGTCACTTATTTCCAGGCTAGCTGTTTATTGCACAGTGACACATTTATTTGTTTTGATTTTTACAGACTTGGGACAATTGTAAATAAAAGTTTTTGAAATGCAGATCCAGAAATAATTCACTTTTTGTACAGCTTACTGTCTCCATTTTTTTGTGGGTGTAATTTCTGTCTTATTGAACTCTTATATGTGTTTATTATATTTTTATGTTAATTTGTATTAAATGATCAACAATTTTGTTTAATATGCCAGCTGTTTACTTAGAGCAATGTCGTTTTCAGATTATGGATTTTGGAAGCTGGAGGCAAAGACGAAAACTGAAAGTGGAGTAGAATTCACAACTAATGGTAGTTCGAGCAGTGACACGGGCAAAGTGTCTGGCAGTCTCGAGACAAAATACAAGTGGAAGGATTATGGTAATCTTTTTATTTCAGTCATTGTATTGTAACAGTTATAAATGTTTTTGTGTTGTTAGAGGGCTAGTTGTACCACTGTGGTTGAGATACAGTGGTTGATCTTCATAGGCCCTCTACACTTTCCTCTTTCCATTCATTGTTCAATGACTTGATTACCAACGGTAATGGAACATGGATAAAAAAATTATGCCTACTCTAAAAAGAGTATTGCATGTATTGCACATGTTGCAAATAAATTAACAAAAACTGTCCTAGTTTTGTTAAACATTCCAGTTTCCAGCTATATATATATTTTACAGAAATAAATGGGCCTTTTGAAAAATAATAAAACATCCCATAAAAATGATAAATTTAATTTAGCTTGTCAGTTTTTCAGTTCCACATTGGTTTCTTTTTAAAATTGTCTTATGCTGTTGATTTTTGTATTTGATTTCTTTTCAGTAATTTGATAATATGGTATTCAAATTTATCTGTCTGTAGCATGTTTTATCTGGGATATTTTATTTGTTGATGGGATATTGACTTTTTAAAATAAAAATTTCTTTTATAATAAAACAAACAAAAAACTTAACAAATTTCAGATCAAAACAATGTTAGCTTATCATTTTGATTAGCAACTGCAAATTGCTACGCTACAGAGGTAGACTGTTTTACTTTAAATTACTGCTACTACATATGTTCATACCAAGAGAAAATACTTGTTAATATACTCATCTATTTAATATTTCAGGACTCACATTCACAGAAAAGTGGGACACAGACAATGTTCTAAAAACAGAAATAGCTATTGAAGACCAGTTAGCTGAGGGCTTGAAACTTGCATTTGATACATCATTTGCACCACAAACAGGGTAGGAAATGAAACACTTGCATTTAATAAACTTAATTTTTGTTTTCATGGACAGTATATTGTTTTTTTTAAATGAATATTTAACTCTTTCACTGGGAACGTTTGTTCCAAAATAATAAAAATATTTTTTTATAGAGGGTTAAAGTATTTGGTAAACCAAATCATATGATAATGTTTAGAAGAAGATGTTAATTTGTTCTATTAAGTATGATTTAAGGACTTTAAAAAAAAAAATCTTCGTTTTTTAAAGATAATATTTGGTTTACTATTCGTAGTAATTTTCCAAATAATCTTGTTAATTGATCATTGCTTGCTTGACCCATTTAACCATTTGATCACACCTACATAATTTATTAAAACTATATATTATTTCCCTTCAAGTTACCTGATCTTAATTTCAATTTTCTTAGGTGCATTTTATTTATAACAGTTCAAAAAAGTAAAAAAATTGTATTTGTATTCCTTGAAACACAATGTACATTTGATTGATTGGTTGATAAAAACAAAATACAATGCGATTGTGAGCCCTAATTATTTGTGAATTGTTGGTTGCAGTAAGAAGAGTGGCAAGATAAAGACTGGGTACAAGATGGATTACATCAACTTGAACCTAGATGTGGACTTTGACTTCGCTGGTCCTACTCTCCATGGTGCTGCAGTTGTGGGGTAAGTTTTGGCACAGGTTCACGTGTTTATGAATGTCTGTAGAAGTTTTAAGTAGCAATAATGCCGTGCATAACCCATATTATTCACAGGTAACCCATTTCATCTTACATCTAGCACTCATTACAGAAGAGAGGAGTGGGATGTAGCTCACAGTGGAATGTTCACCTGTGAACTGGTCGGTCGTCTGATCGATCCTTCTCGGTGGACTGATTTGTAGGTTGGGCTATTTTTCATTCCAACCAATGGTCCACAACTGGTTCATTAAAGGCCATGGTATGTGCTGTCCTCTGTGTGACAGTGAATGTAAAATATCCCTTGCTGCTTATCGGAAAGAGTAGCATATGTGGTGGCTGCAGGTTTCCTTTAAAATAAATATGTCAGAATGACCATGTGATTGTCGTCTAATAGCCATTGATAAGATTAAAGTCAATGTGGTTTAGAGGTATCATTAAATAAAACAAACTTTACTTTCCTTACAGAATAGATTAAGTGATGAGTAACAATAATTACAATACTTAGTAATTTAATTGTAAATAACAACATAATTTGTTTTCTATTCAGATACAATGGCTGGTTGGCAGGATACCAGATGTCATTCGACACGTCCAAATCAAAACTTTCAAAAAGTAACTTTGCTGTCGGATACAAGCAGGGTGACTTTACACTGCATACAAATGTGTGAGTATACAAAAGTATAATATATAGGGTTAAAATAATACTGAGAGATTTGGGGCCAATTTCTTAAATTTTCCCCATATAGGTCAAATTAGAAGCCATAGGTGGTTACGACTATTCTTTGTAGATGCCGACTCAAATATTGTTGCCATTAGCGACCAGTTATTTCAGCCACTGCTAGCATTTGTATTGGAAGCCAATATTGGAATTTTGAATGTTGATGGTTAACTAGATTGTTTGGAGCGGGGTGTAGCTCAAACAGTAGTGTCCGCCTGTGAAGCTGTCTGTCATTGGATCGATACTTCTCAATGGACCCATTTGCAGTCAGGGTTATTTTCTGTTCCAATCAGTGATTCACAACTGGTTCATTAAAGGCTGGGGGAAAGTATCCTATGTGGCTGCAGCGGGTTTCCTCTAAAGACGTGTCAGAATGACCATTTTATGACATCCAATAACCGATGATAAGATAAAAATCAGTGTGCTCAATAAGCATCGTTAAATAAAACAAATTTTATTTAACTAAATTGTTAATTTTTTAGTCTACCCATAACTATTATTATTATTTTTTTCTTAACCAATTATCATCACTGCTAGTGTTCTTTTTTAGAAATGATGGTCAGGAATTTTCAGGTTCCATCTACCAACGAGTCAATAACGAGCTTGAGACGGGCGTGAATCTCTCATGGGTGTCCGGAACAAATGCAACCAGATTTGCCCTAGGTGCAAAATACACTATAGATAAAGATTCATCCATTAGTGTAAGTATGGGGCGATTTAGGAGAAATGTTATACACGTTGTATTTTATTTACTAGACTAACTTCCAACATTCAGTTTAAGTTTCCAAAGATGTGGAAATATTTGTTAATACAAACATGAAAAAAACACCATGAAAGCAGATAAAAAGATTTATAAGTTGAGTAAAATGTTACGTTGCTGTTAAGATTAATGTCCAAAACTAAGAAATGTTCTGTTACCTACTGATCTTAAAACAATTCTATAGATGTTGGTTGTTATCTGAATAGAGTTATAGCCCTTTGAGTATTATCTTTTGTAATGTGTTGTGTAAACTTTCATTGGATAGATTTCATATTTCTCAGTGAATTCTTGTCTGATGTTGATTTGGTTATTTTCAAGTTGCTGTGTAGTGTTATTGCAGATTGTGAATTATTTTTTTTGTCCCAAATTATTTGCTCAGTAATTCATTTTATCTGTTAATTACTTCTTTTTGTAGGCAAAGGTAAATAATTCCAGCCAGATTGGACTTGGCTATTCTCATCAGCTGAGAAGTGGTAAGTTTATATAGGTTTCCTAACAGTGTTCAATAACAACCTTAGATATAATAATTTATACTATTACCTTATTACTTCACAATATTAATCATAAAAAAAATATATTCTTCAACACAAGTTAAGTGTGAAATTCTTCAGCCGTCAAGTGCTAACCATGTATAACACTGTTGAATATAAGGAATCAAGTGTTGGAAAGGAGATAACCAAGTACTGATTATCGTGTTACTGTGTTATGGCAGTAAGTTCCTTTTGTCAGCAATATTGGATTTGTGATCTGATGGGAACTGTTATGGGTTTTCTTGTACCATAGTTGCATTTATAAATGGATTCTTCTCACATTGATTGTGCTCAACTGGCACTTTAACGTTCCAACCAGCACCGACAGCAGATTATATTGCCAGCCACCCTTTATAATATTATGTCATTGTAGATATGTTTTTTTTGTTTGCATGTGTATGTGTGGTATTTTAATTTGGATGTTAGTTGTTTTGTCAGATGTATCGTAATCACAAAACACCTTTTGTTGCAGGTGTAAAGCTGACCCTATCAACATTGATAGAGGGAAAGAATTTCAATGCCGGTGGACACAAGCTGGGTCTTGGTTTAGACTTGGAAGCTTAACAACAGTCTGTTTACTGTAGACTTAATATTGTATATTTAAAGCTGGCGGTACTCAATTCTCCATTCTGATATGAAGCTGATTCCATTTCTGACAATTAAAGACGTGTGAAAGTTTCGTCCAGGACGTGCAAAGATTGCTAGCATGGTTTTGCCAAAGTTTGTTTAGTGCACCCTCTATGATGTCTACTCACCTATCTCTGACATGACAAGTTGAGCAAAACTAAATTACAGAGCTTCAATAACTTACTGTATTCAATATTTGTAATGCCTTTTAAATAATGTGACTTGTTTTTCTTGTATAAGACAAAATACAATCCAGACTTTTGTAAACTGATGTTTTCACCAACAGAATCATGCTGATATAATTTAAAATTCTTGTTGCAAATTGCAAATGATGTTAAGTACAAAATTGTCAATAATTCTGATCTAAAAATTAAGATATCCCATTTTTCCCCACAATAATGTGTGCTACAAGTTAAATAATACTTTGGACACATACTGTCAAACAGTATGTAATATGATCGTAGCTTAGCCAGTTGTGTGTCCATATAACCTACATTTGTATGACTAGGCACATGTTGTAGCACTAGAACATGCAGAGAATAAGTGTTTTTTTTATATTAAAAAATATGGGCCATATTTATAAAAATATTTTACGATAAAGCTTGTTTTAGGTACAGCAGCTATCATATGACGCTTAAAACATGTTTTATGTTAAAACACCTTTATAAATATGACCCCTGGTATTTCTACATTGTTTTTTGTATGAAGTTGAAATTGAAACATAACAGAATTTTTATAATTGTTTTGACAATTGACAACACTGGTGACTGCTAATCTATCAGGTTATGAAAATGTATTTGTGTTTTGTATTATTAGAAGCCGGTGACATAATTACTTAATTTCTTCTATTGGCTTTATATTATTCTGCTTTAGTATCTGTATCTATAGTTATCTGTAACTGTAGTTATCTGATTTGATATCAACAATATCCTTGAATGTAGGAATATTTAGTAAAGAAATCAAATAAATAGAACATATTTAGTAATGAAATCAAACAAATAGAACATCACTACATACAATATTTAGATATATTTCATTTTAATATGTTCTGTATCTAAAGAACATAGCAAAGACTTAATGTTTTAAATGCACTATTTAGTAATTAACCATGTAACATTTATAAATATGTATATTTCAATCACAGGTATGATGACATGATTGTGTTGGAATGAATGGAATTTTATGAAAAGTAGATTTTTTAAATCGGAAAACAGCATCATGTTATGGGTATATTCACATTTCAGTATTCCTTTGATATGTGTGTTGTCACCTGAAATGTTGCTTTTTTTTTTGTTTTAATACATGGTATAAATTATTTAAAGCTAGCTACGAAAGACAGTGCTATCATGTTTTGGGTACACATCTTTAAGTATTCCTTGATCTTTTGTTATTCTCCGTCTTCTTGCCTATTTTAGTTAATACCCACTTCATGCAGTACAAACTTTGACATGATTATGTTAGGTAGACCATACCAATTGAATGAATTGTTTTACTTGCTTTATCTAAAAAAGATCATCATATTCACCATTTTCTGGCCTATTTAAATATTTTATTTAGTTTTTTTATAAACAGTTATACAGTGTTTGAAATGAGAACTTGTCCATGTGTCCAAGTGAAAATCTGCTTGAACATGCAGACAGTGAAAATTATGGCTGATTAGTAGATTTTTAGATTTTCTTCTCAGGTTGACAAGTTAAGATGTTAATCTATCACTTGTAAATTACAATCTGTTTAATTTGTTTGAGGAACCAGCTGTGCTGGCAAAACGTGTACGAAGGTCATGTTTCACCGAAATGTCTGCATAGTTGTCATTTTGAAAAAGGTTACGCTTTTTCTCAACTAATTCTTCACATCCTAGGCCTGTGCTTACAAAACATTAAAGTTTGCATGTTAGGTGTGGTTACTTTTAACCGCATGAAACTGTATGGTGTTGGGGGTAAAGGAAATCTGAAATTTTAACACTATGCTATATGTATGGTATTGTCTCCAGACTTCATGTGCATTTTGGTTAGAACATGAAACTTGCATAAGCAAGTGTATTAATTCAACATGGGGAAAATTCTCAAATTTGTTATCATCAAGGGTTGATTAAAATCTGCAAAAATTACAACCAACAGACATCATGGATATTAAATTGATCTCTTAAATAATACTGGTATGGTTAAAAATGTTTTTTGCGACCTTGAAATAATTATAGGGTCAGTTAAAGATTTATCTCTTGAGTAAAACAATTATTAAATTGTTGTGGTCTTGTGTGTTTAGTTTGCTGTAGTAGCTGCTGCTTGTGAATGAGTTTGTGTGTGGACAGTGAATGTACTGTAGATCGGGACAGCAAGCCAGTTTTACTGGGGTTTCTGTATCAATTGTTCACATATAATCCTGTGTTGCATCTCGTTCAATTAGGTTGTCTCCACAAGTCGTGTTTTAACTGTGGAGGAATTTTGTTGTAAATCTTGCATATATGGAAACAATAAAAGCATACTGATAATTTTATTTGTTGAGTTTTTAAGCCATGATCAACCTCAAGGAAACCTTACACATTTTTAGAATCCATAATGTGGTCTGAAAATGTTGCAGAAGATTGTCATATTGACTTTTATAAAGCTGCACCGCCGTTAGTAAATAACATTCCTAATCAAATCGGTTCCAGTCAAAGTAGAGAAGGATATATTTACATTATGAGAGATATAAACAATTTTTCGGAAGGGACAAGTGAAAATATGACATTACAGCGTTTATATTTTTAGAAATTGCGAGTGCATTCTCTGCACACGTTTGGCGTTTTTGTCCGTTAAAACATTTTATGTCTTACGTTTAAAAAAAAAAAAATCCTTTAACATTTTTGGAGAATTGTGTTCAAATTTTTTTTATTTAAAACCTGAAATACAAATTTGTGTTGAGGGGAGATTACTTGTGTCTTTTTAATAAAATTGAGTTGTCCAAATTTCAGTTAAGGGGAGATTACTTGTGTGTTTAACAGTGGATAATTGAATAAATTTAAATGCCGAAGTTAGGTTGGCGTATGTGACCAGTTAACAGGTGAGTTTGTGGTGGGGGGCTGCAGCCCCCAATAATTAAAAATTTTAATGTTATTCTTATGTTTTTTGGAAAAGTCCGTTGCTTCTTTGTATTAGCAGCCCCCCCATATGAATTTCGTTCCAACGCCACTTAATCGACTATAAGTTCCATCTATTCAACTATAACAGAATTACTTCAATTCCTCTGTTTTCCGTATATCTGATCTTATACTGTGAAAGGCTTTTATTATTCCCCCTCCCCCCTCTAATCATGGCTTTGTTTTACCATTAACGTTTCTTGTTTGCGTTCAGAGTAGGCTGTCGTTCGTGAGCGCTGCGAAGCGATTGCAAAGGTCCCATCGTTCTCATTACAAGAAACGCAAAAAATAGTGCAACAAGTATCCACTAACTGTTTGGCATGGCCGTAACTAGTCTCTCTTTTTTTTAAATGAGGCAAAAACAGTTAATCGCAGAGCGGAGCAAGGCAAATAAATTTGTATATATTAAAAAAAAGGTCAATTTCGGTATGAGGCATTTGCCTCAATGATGTTACGGCCATGTTTGGTCCAAAACGTAACAATGACACTCTTTTTAACATTTGGTATAGATACAGGTTGGGTCATTCCATTGTCAAATCGACAAATTAATGGAACCAACATATTGCAGTTAATACTTAAAAGTAAATTTAACAAAATGAGTGTAGATTAAAAAAAATAAATCATCTTTTGAGTTAACCCCTCTGGTGAGCATGCACGATACACATTGTCAGTTGTAGTATATTTCACATAGTCTGTTTCGGTATGTCTACCTGTGTAATGTTTATAAAAACGTTTTCATCTGTAAAAGGTACATTTTGACTTTGATCACATACAGTGTTTGTAAACAGTATTAGAATATAATTCTACTGGTACAGTTTGGAGATTTGTATGCCTGGGATATTAATGATGTGTAGTAATTGTAACAAGTAGTAGTAGTAGCAGTAGTAGTAGTAATAAAAACAAGTTTTGGTTTGCACTTTAATTGTGTTTGACTCCTTGTTGTGAATATGATTTTATAAGTGACCCTTGTGTTAAATCTAAAACAAAAACTTCAAAATTCAGAATAACCAGAAATAAAAACGTTTTATTTCTAAAATTTATTGCTCAAATAATTCACATTTAAAATTACTGATCACAGCATAAACCGATATATGTTTGCTACATGCTAAGAAAAAGGAAAACATCCTATAGAACCATGGCAATGATTTGCATGCAAGAAATACAAAATTTCCCTAACTTTCGTTAAAGGGGCAATTACAAAATGTGTAAAAAATGTGGTTCTTAATATGAACTGACGTAGCAAAACTTTTGAGTTTTAAGGAAAAGAACCAACCACATCAAACTTAAGATTCATTCTAAAACTAAAGCTTCAACTAGTCAATAAATAAATATATGATGTACTTTATACAATCTCGTTGCCGTCAGAAAATACATAATTAATGTGTAATATAATAAAAGATACAGCGTAAATTTAAAAATAAAATTATCTCCAAACATGCATAATATTTTTTTTGAAAACAAAATATATTTGCAATCTAATTAAAATAAGATCTAAATTACTACTTACTCTTTGAGATCCAATTTTAATTGAATTGTATATAGTTATATTATTTACATAATAATTATATGCATAAAACCAAATATAGCGTTGCATACTAACAATTAATCTGCACTGTTATAAACTTAGGCTTACCTTCCTCTAAGCAAACCAATATTATAAGTCACACAAAGCAAGAGTGAAGGCACAAATGTCTTTTTTTATTTATTTTTTGTGAAACTATAGAATAAATTCTAAAAATCTATAATCAATTTATCAACTTTCTTCGTATAGGTTCCAATGGATAACATACCCATCACATTATTTATGAAAGATGAAAGCTGCACATGGAGTCGATATAATCAACAAGCTTTATAAAAAAATCCACATAACTGAAATAATATACGATACGAGTCATTATCTGTGAAAGGGTTAAATCGACAGCATGGAATAAGGTTTTGTAATGGACACCTGGAGCTGTTCACGTGTTGAGGACGAATGGACTGCCGGGGATATCCTCCTCTCCCCACTTGATGTGCAGTACATGTTCGCCCAGCTCCACAACCTTGTAGCCAATCTGGAAACTAGTGTTGGTTAATTTCTTAACCTGCAGTTCGGGCTCTGGCATCCCGCTAGGAGCGATCATTCCAACACTTAGAACAGCTTGACCTGGAGATATAGAAGGAATAAGATGTTACGTCCACACTTTGATAGTCTATTTTTAAAACAATAACGGCCGACAAGTAAACAAAGAACAAGATGTTACGTCCACACTATGATAAATTATCGTTGTATTTTTAAACAATAACTTAGGCCTATAGATAAACACGAGACACGATATTACATCCATACTATGATATCAATGTATTTTTAAACAATAACATGGCCGACAAATGAACAAAGAACAAGATGTTACGTCCACACCTATGATAAATTATCGTTGTATTTTTAAACAATAACTTAGGCCTATAAATAAACACGAGACACGACATTACGTCCATACTATGATATCAATGTATTTTTAAACAATAACATGGCTAACAAATAAACAAGGAACAAGATGTTACGTCCACAACATGATATCGTATTGTAAGAACAATAGTCAATAACAATATGGGCGATAAGAAAACAAGCTAGGAACACGATTTTAGATCCACAACAAGCCAACATTGTACAGTAAAAATAAATTAAATAAAAGTGTGTGTATGTATGTATGAATATATAAAGACACCCCCCTCACCCATAACAACAATATCATCATCATCAACAATAACAACAACGCAGGATGTTATCAAAACAAACATGTCTCAAAAGTTCAAGATGTTACCTCCATAACGTAACCTCAAGGTACGAACTCCAAATGCTTGACAAATAAACAATATAACGTGCCATCAAGGTACTACCTCAAAAACTTAAACCTCACTTCTTTAATTTTGACTTCAAATATTAATTCCCCTAATTCAGTCTAAAGATACTGTTATTAATTTTACTATATTCCATTCTATTTAACAGAGATAGGGAAATGTAATTATTTAAACCTTGGTTTAGCAGCAATTTTTGATGAATTTGTCCATCCTGATAAGATACATTTACATAAACTTAACTTATGTAACTGAGGGAAGAAGTTAATAACACTGGAACACAACTTGGAATGATCAATTCCATATGCCAAACCTTTTTTTTAAATTACTCACCTGCATCTCTGGTATCAACAGTAAGATTCTGCATCCTTCCTGTGAATGCCTTCTTTAGACCTGGCCCCTTTGCTGTTATTTTACTGGCATCTCCACGGAACTTCTTCTTTACGTGGGCTCCCACCTTCTTCTCAACTGTCTCCACAACCATAGATGACTGTTCAGTCATTGGAGAGGGTTTACGACCAGTACCTACCAACAACAACAATATAATAATGGTAGTTTTATGCATATTTAAAATATTGTTTACCAAGTTGTATTTCACATACATCAAGCAATATGTTCACATTAAAATTACTATATACATTGCCAGAACAAATTAGAAACAAATCTTCGCTAATAATAATTTTAGTTAGATAAAACGATGCTGTGAACTATCATAATGTTTCTGTAGTTTTGCTATGTATATTAAATATGCAAATTTTGCACTGTTGTTATATTTCAGTCCTAGAGAGTGCTCTCTGGCAATGTCAGTTTGTGTCTAAAACCACAAGTTATGTATTGATATACGGACAGACAAAGATTTTTCTAGGTATCCTTTACCAGGTTATTAATACTTTTATTTCTTAACCTAGAATTTACAGAAAGTTGAGCTTAAGGTAACGTAAACTGATAAAAAATTAACAATGTTCTGAATTATAATTTTATCCAAAATGTTTAAAAATCATTTGAACATTTTATGAAATTGTGAAACCTTTTTCAATAAAAGTACCCTCTCCCCCTTCATTTAATAATAATTATTCAAACATTTGTATTTAAAATCACCATAATGGTATTAAATAAATTACAAGATTTTGCATATATCTAATATATATAAGAATGAGGTGATCTGGTTAAATGTTCCAGACACCATGTAATGCATTAATAATGTATCACACTAAAGGCACTAGCTATTATGGTCACTACTCTAAAGCTGAATGACACCAACAATATGGTGGCGGAAATGTGGGTACTGGTAGCAAAGGTGGGATGGAGGTAAAACTAGCGAAGGCTAATTTGAATCTGCAATCTAGCTAGATAAATTGTACTATGGTCAATGAGAGTATCGCCATCAGTCAAACCACAGTTGAATATAGAAGTTTATAAAATCATTGATTTTGTTCAGAACAGAAGTATAATGATTATCCAAGATTTTACAAGTAGCGCAAAGACGAATACAGCAATTCTCAGCTTGTCATTCTATTTCCTAGTTTAAAGTTGTAGGCGTAATGAAGCATGGAGTTATCCCCCTTAAAATGACCGCCCGCTGTAGAAGTAAAGTTTGTTTTATTTAACGAAGCCTTCAGAGCACATTGATTTTTAATCTTATCAGCGGCTATTGGACGTCAATCACATGGTCATTCTGACATATGCATTTTAATGGAAACCCGCTGCCGCCACATTAGCTACTCTTTCCGATAAGCAGCAAGGGGTGTTTTATATGCACCGTCCCATAGACAGGACAGCACATACCACGACCTTTGATAAACCAGTTGTGGACCACTGGTTGCCCGCTGTAGAAGTCTCATTCCTTGATGCTTACAGATTTGCAATGTTTATTTCACGACAGATCAGCTTATTATTTTAATCATCGGTTATTAGGTGCTAAAGAATGGGTCAATCAAACATGATTCAAATAAAAATGTCGGGAATTCATATTGTTTACTGACAAAGAATCAATTTTGGTGTCATTGTATTTTGTGATACGTGATCTAGAATGATAGAAGCATAGTTTTTAATTAGTGACTATTGGGTGTCAAGCACGTTATTTGCAACATTGTTTAATCAATGGCTATTAGATGTGAAACAAGTTATTTGCGATATATTTGTTTAATCCACGGATATTAAGTGTTAAGCCAGTTATTTGCGACAGACCATACTCGGGGACAAGAACCCCTAATTTGAGGTTAGGTGTCAAACTAGGTTAGGACACATTTGTCTTTCTTCTCCAAATTGTAGTTTGGGGTCCATACATTAAAAATTAGGCGCATGCTTCTTTGGAACCTTTGAGGATTTTTTTTAATATGCAAATTAGCGTCGCCATTACGGAAAATACTACTTAAGAAGTGATACTAGTTTGACGTTACATGTTTCTTTACTATCTAAACCTATGATTTAAGGGTTTGCTGTTCTGATTAGGATGATAGAGAAATGATCCAATATTTCACTCTTCTCAATTATACAAAATAACTACCGCTATTACCTAAAAATACAAATGTTTTTTCAGTATCTCACAAAATAGGTGTGACTAAATAACAAAAGAAATATCTAGACCAGATTACTCAAGATTATGTAATTCCAGTAAGGATGTTTTTCATTGTAATCTAACGAGTACTTTCTCAAGAACATGCAACTAAAGTATATCCATTACTTAAACATTCATTAAATATACAAATTGTGACAGCATAATGATAACCGAAAATTCCAGTTTCGTCTAACATAACAGTAATTCTTCACAAGAACACAATTGTTTAGATGTCTAATCTTATGTTTTGAAAGCTAACTTTCTTTTATTATATGACGCCTTTAAGCATATTGATTTTTATTATCTTTTTATCGACTATTGGACGTCAATCATATGATGATTCTGACATATTTATTTAGAGGAAACCAGCTGCCATCACATAGGCTACTCTTTCTGATAAGCAGCAAGTCTCTAATATGGACCATCCCACAGACAGGACAGCACATACCATGGCCTTTGATTAACCAGTTCTGGACCACAGGTTGGAAGAGAAAATAGCCCAAATGCAAATTCAGTCCACTGTGAAGAATCGTTCCGACGACCGACCATTTGAGCTACATCCCACTCACAGTTTTGAAAGTCTACTTAGAATCAGTTATGATGTTTTTGAAAAGATCCAGCATTCTTCTTCACTGTTCGGTAAAGGTGAACTAATTCGCATATTTAATTTTTTTTATTTCAATTACGTCTGAATAGCATGCACCTCATTCGTGGTACATGGATCCCTAACCACTCTGTTTGGGACGAAACCAAACGTGTGTCCATGCCGACTTTCTGAGAGAAGAACATTCTTTAATGACCTGGTATTAGATGTTAAACATGCTAATTACGAAATATAATTCACAGTAAGAAGAGTTCATTTTATAATCGGTTGCAAAAGATGTTACATATTTGATATACGAAAGAAATTCGGAAAAATGTTATATAAATTAGCATTTATGATATAAAATTAATTTCCTAAAATTATGATGACCTATTCCAGAACAAGACAGGGGCATATATATTTAATACAGGACCGTACATAGAATGAGTTAAACTTTCAAACAATCAGTTATAGTTTGTGACCAGGAATATTCCTTCTACTCCAGAGATATGGATATACTCATCAGAATTTCGTTATACTCTGACAGATAATTATATTTAACCCTAACACTAAATCATTATTTTATAATTAAAAGGTGAATTTATAGCTGTCGAGATATACTGGTGAGGCAGGTAAAGCTGACATTTTTCGAACACCAAGTGTTATTACTATTTTAACTGTGATTCATCACAGCCGTCTTGTACAGATGTATATTTTAAACATGGTGATATTTTCCTTTGATTTTGTAATTTACAGAGATACGATATTTTATAAGTTGGACTACGATTGTTCAGAGGCTATTAGGTGTCACACATTTGAAGTTTTGCAACTCATGGTCTTTAAAGGAAACCCGCTACCGCCACGTAGTCTACTCTTTTCTGATTAGCGCAAGGGATCTTTCATACGTACTTTCCCCAAAGGCAGGCCTTTGATAGACCAGTTGTGGTCGATGCAAGTGGCGTACAGCTATCCATTGATACTTGCGGAACATTCACTCTGGGTTAGAGCCGGCATCAAGATTAAAAATCCCATGCCCTGACTGAGATTTGATCCCAGTAACTACCAGCCTTGATACTAACAGCTTAACCATTGCAAGTATGCAGGCTTCAAATTGATAGAAGATAAAAAGACTTAATATGATAATGGCACTGTGTTTTGCAGGTCCTGTAATGAATCATTCTGCAATACTTCTAGGTACAGTAGTTTAACAAAAACATGAAAAATTATATTTTCAGAGTAATCCGTTTCACTCATTTCACACTCTGGAATAAAAACCCTGTGGTTATACCTACATGTCTGCTATCCACAGTGATCTAAGATGATAAAGTTTACCATCATTGAGAACAACATAAAGAATATTAGTGACTATAACAAAATTATGTCGAATCCTTAGAACCAGAAAGTGTTCTTAATTTTGCCACCTAGAAGGTGCCACATATGCTATATCACGGAACCCCTAAACTTGAATATTTACAAGATGATAACACTATGCTAAGGGTAAATGTTCAAGTTTAGGATTTGTGATATATCAACGGTAAAATGTTTCTGGCTGGAAAAATTTAGAACATCTGGCTCAAAGGAGTTGAACTGTGTTGCGGACGCTTCAAGATACAAGATACATGTAAGAGTTAGTAATTCTGGTACATTTGGATAACATTTTAATATCTGATATACCACAATGGGAGGCAACATGCATATGACAAACATACACCGCCTTAATCGCCTATTGTTCGCATCTACCATCGACTGAGCACCGTATTGGACACACACTAAATGAGGTAACACATTGTAATATCTATTTATCCCTTTCTTCATAGACACATGAGACAGGGATGGGACATATGGAGCTTGTCGAAAGATCGTCTTTCCATGTGGTCATAGAAATTCAGCACTTTTTCCTGACAAGAACTGAATGTTTTAAGGACAGATCCTTCTGAAACTGGTTTCTCGGGATAATATTTATTGCTTGAGTTTGGTTAATTGCTTCTGCATTATTAAATTTTATTTAATACTATTTTATATATTGTGTTTATCTGGAAACGAGAGTACCCTGAATATTTACAAGACAAAAATTTCCCGAACCAAGAAAAGGGTGACCCCATACGCCTATATGCCTTATATTAATAAATGAAAATAACCTTTCCATAGCATTATGTTCATTTGAAACTGCAATGACTCTGTTTTGAATGTTAATATGAATGAAACTAAGAATGCAGTCGTGTATCACTGTAAAAAGTGATGATGCTAAGTATACATGACACGCAGAGCATATTATGACTCACAGTCACACTCATCATGATCACAAAATGTAATTATCAAATCTTTTGTTTTGTCCAGAATTAAAAAAAAAACACCCAAAAATTAATAAATAACTCATTTCATGTATAATGTCAAAATAAGGCAATGCTCCTAAGACTATTTTAGCCAATGATGGGTAATGTTTTAGTAATTAGAATGACGTGTTCCTAGTATCAACATCTAGTGAGAGATTATTTATTAGTTCAGTCGCTAGAATGATGACCTATCAACATCAGTCGAGGTTGAGATTTTTTTTGATAGTATCATGGTCTAGCCGTCACTACGTGAGATGGTCAAGAGACAACGGACACGTGAGGATTTTAAAGTTTTATTGTGTCAGAGATTCAGCCAGTGGTAGATGACGGACAGTATTTATTGTAACCAGAGCGTAGCTCGCCCTTAATCCGTGTAAATTAAACCAGACGTTTAAATATTCCACATCGAACAAGCTACCATATAAAAACCTTTAATATCGAAATAAACCTCATCAAGATATAACGTGATATAGAATTTTAAAAAGTGTTTAAGAAACTTTCTGATTCTTGTATTGGAATCACTGTTAATGCCCAGTTTTTGTTTTGTAGATGGGATAGGGCGGGGTAGTGTGGGGTGGGGGTAAATATGCATAAGCCTTGTCCCTTCATTCCCTAAGGGCTGCTACGTCTCTGGTGGCATTGACGGTGGGTGTTTCTTTTTCTTTTTAATTACCTTCGGAAAACTGCCAAGCTGCAATGGTAGAACAGTCACGTGTCCTCGTCATATGAGTGTATCATTTATACGTTTCTACATGCACTTACCTTTAAATTGCCACAGAATAAAAACAATATATATTGTACATTAAATTTTAATATACGGTAAAATCACACATATATAACCATACCGACTGAAAAAAACTAAATTAATATATCTGATATGGAGTTTTCGTAACATCTTGTTGAAATTTTATAAAGATTGCCATCGTGATTCGGACCGAATCGAAATAATAATCGAAATAGATGTAATTATCTTAAACGTTTTTATTTTATTAACACAAAAGAAAGAAAAAAAAATGGATATCAGGATATCTAAAGTGGCAGTCTTCATAAAAACACATTTGAAGTGAGTTTGTGGTTCTATGTGTGTGTTTTGATAATAAAATACATTTAATTATTGAATACCCTATAAACTACCTTTAAAAACAAATGTCTCTAATTTACGAGGACTGTCACAAACTGGTCACGATTGTAATCTATTATATCTATATATTACGTCTTTGTTTGCGCGTCTTTTCTACATTAAAGAAAATATAACATTTTCAATTTCTTGATTAGAATATCTATGTTCGTACACCCTATGTGTTTACGATCATTCTTATGTCAGAAATAAGCCTCTTACCAGAATTGTGTATTTTTAACATGATTTTTAATACTGAAAAGTGCTCTCAGACTTTAGTTACGACCTAATTATAATGGAGAAAATTTTAAAATAGTTGATGTACCTATTCTGGCCCAGGTTTCAATATAAAATATTTTTTGTACTATTACAACAACCAGGATAACCACAAACAATGTGAATATTCTAAACAATAAAGTGTAAGCAAAACAAACAAAAATTAAAATAAAACGTATTACAATGTCTAAAACTGGTGGCCATCGTCATAAAACTAGAAAATACTTTACAAAGTCTATAACATGAAACTAAAAGTAAGTCTTAGATCAAGTAGCAATCATAAAAAAGTTAGAAAATACGTTACAATGTCTAGAACTGGTGGCAGTCGTAATACAATTTGAAAATACGTTACGTCTAAAACTGGTGGCAGTCGTCATAAAATTAGAAAATACATTACAATGTCTAAAACTGGTGGCAATAGATGTGAAAGTAAAAAAAAATACATTGCATAGTTTTAAAAAAAGAAACTAAAATACATAATATTATGTATATTAAAATGTCTAAAACAGGTAACAGTCGTCATAAAACTAAGCTTGGCGCCTTTAGTATATTCTGGTAAAAGTTTGATCTAAAAATGTTTTAGTTTCTCACAGAAACTAAATTTGTAAAATACATGTACTACTTTGAATAACAACCACCTTTAAATACAAAACACTGATAAGAAAATAAACATTGGCAGTGAGACCTATATATAAAAACTACTTACTTATGTGACATTGTGAAGGTTTCATTCTAAATATAAGCCATCTGGGCATATTTTCAAGCAGGTTTGGAATATTTTGGACTTGTTAGCCAATGTATCATATTAATTAAAAAAATAACTCCAACAGTTCGGCCCCCAACCTCCATACGCGCCTGAAAACAATTTAATTTAATTCACTTAGAAATTCCTTTGATCTATTCCTGGTGAAATAATTAGTTCACAGGTACCACATGGTGACGGTATATTTCATGAGTTAGTATTCTACTATGGTTGGCTAACACTTCAGATATATATATGTATCTATTCAGCAAGGTCGTTTAGTTCTAACGCCCAAATACAACATCATAGCCATGATTAAAACACTAATCAGTGTACCTGTAATTTCACTTTGGTAGGGACTGCCTGCAATTGGTATATTGCCGTACTTGATAGTGATCAAGTACTTCCCGGCTGAAAAAGGCGTGTAGCTGAACTCATAGCCCTCGTCTACTTCGCGACAGCTCATTGCAACCTTGGAGGGCCCATCCACATACATAGAGAGGATTCCCGATCCGGCGCCAGCAGTTCTCACTATAAACTTGGCCTTGGCTCCTGCAATACAACATGTCATTGAAAAAAACCTAGTCTCTTATAATTGTTTTATATAATTTACCGTGATAAAAAGTCCCAGTTCAAATGTACCGAGCCCGATGACGTTAAAACTAATTTGCTTGGTTGTATTTATTTTCGTGCTTATATTCAATTAAAGTTCAAGCGCGCTGTCCTGGCAACACAGCTCTGCTTCATGTGCTGTCTGTTCAGGACAGAGGTTAGTATTAGTAAGAAAAACGAAACCCGCTGCCGCCACTTTAATGCGGCTACTCTTATCGACACACAGAATAGCATACAACGGTCTTTAATAAACCAGTTATGTTCCACTGGTGGGTGTACTCACTCTGGGTTGAAGGCGATTAAAAATTCCAAGCCTTGACTGAGATTTCATCCCAGTACCTACCATCCACAAATCCGATAGCGTAACCACTACACTACCGGAGACGGTCATGCTTAACAGAGTCTGACAATTAGAGGCTGCCAGTCTCATAACATGCGCGGATGCAGGATTTCTGAAAGGGGTGTGTGTGGGGGAGGGGTCCAAATGTGAATATCTGAAAAGTAGGGTAAAGGGAGGGGGTGATGAGTAAATAGAAATGGGAGGAAAATGGTTAATTTTCATGTCCTTCTACTCGAAAAGGGAAAAAAATCGTGATAAAGGTGGGGGGGGGGGGGGGAGGACGGGTTCCTGATCCCACCTGCCCACCCTGGGTCTGTTACTGCATAAAATGGAAACCTTATGTTTAGACTCGAACTACACTTAATTGCAGGTGGGTTTTTTCTGTTTATATCCAATTTAGGTTCAAACAGTCTGTTCTACCAAGAAAGCTGCCACAACTGCAAATTCAGGACACAGGCTAATGTTACAAACCCTCCCCCCCCCAATTTTTTTTTATATATATCCCCACTAAAAACCCCATACCATCACACAATATGACTACTGTTTATTTCATAAGAAACAAATACTATTTTACATTCACTTTCCCACAGACAGGATAAAACAAACCAGATACAGAATGTGTTTTAGCCTCATACAGTTTTATTATTTATTAATCTTACCGCATTTTCCAAATTCAAGTCCATCTCCACTAGCAGTAACCATAGCAGCGTCTGCCGCCATTGAGCCGACCATCAGTGCGAAGGGACTGTCAGGGATGTGGGCCTCATCCAGTCTGATTTCAATGTAGTGCACGCCATTCTCTTTGGGAATAAACCTGCAGCCATACAGTCCCGTGTCCATCTCCTGTGTCATCAGGTCCTCGCAACTTCCGGTCGGCGTGCGCACTGTGGCGTGCATCTTACCTTTGGCGCCATTGAAAGCAACCGTAAATGTGGCTGCCTTGCCGATCTGCGATAAAATCAATCAACGTAGAGGAAATCACGATATCCACATTTCTTTTAATTATGAATATGCACTTTACTTGCTATTTTGCTAAGAAAGTATATATTGTCCACAATCAACTATGTTCTAATGGATGGGAGAGGACGGGAAGAAGGAAAAAGCATCTACACATTTATTTCTTGTTACTAATGTTTCCAAGGCCTACTGTATTTAACCAGTAAATGAATACACACAAAAACTCGACATTATACGAATCAGAAAAGAATGAAATAGTTTAGAGTAATGGTAACCATAAGGAATAAAATTGAAAAATATTTAAATTCTTATTCAGTAAGTATGCACACTATGTTCCATGCTGCTGATTCGAACATACTATACATTCAGAATTTATAATATTCTGACAGATAAACTCCATTATAGCTAATTCTTGGAGACAAAAACAAAGTGGGAAAAAATCCGTTAGAAAAAAGACAGATTTAAATTTCCGAAGCATGTTTCAAGAAGAAACAGTTTTCTTCATAGCCAATTAGACATCCTTCATTTATCATTTTTTTTTCTACTTAGCCTCATTAATAACTTTAATACAGTGTGAAAAGAATAACATGTAAACAAACTCCAAGATGGCAGTAACTGTGATCATACGTCATCCAGACAACTGCAATCCGATGTGTGGCTGACAGAACTAGGTACTTGATTCTGTAACATGTCGTACCCCCTGCTTTATCTATCCTAAGAATTGCTACATTTCTTGTAGCAATGCCAATTTAATAGATATTTCTATCTAGAAGGCAACAAAATAGATTGCGAAATGTGAATCCAGGGTTACGATGTGGCCACCCACAAATTATTTGCAAGAACCGAGTTCACGAGTGTAAAGATTGACGTAAACTATTCTATATTAATTGAAGAAGAACAGATTTATAGGAATGAAAAATGTAAGGTCAACATGCATCGGATACTGGTCTTTGTTTAGAGAATGAACATCGGAGAGTGTGGCCTAAAATGGTGTTTCGATAACATAAATGAGATATTAATGTGTTGGTTTTGCTGTTTTTTGCTCAGTATAAATTAAACATTAATGTGTTGGTTTTGTTCAATAGGAATTACACATTAATTTGTTAGTGTTGCTACTAATTAAAATTAAAATGTACCTCAAGACCTTTGTCCTTGAGCGAGTGGACCGTGACCTGTCTGGCCACCCCGCTGTCAGGTGCAATGTTCACCATGAACGGAGAGTTGGGTATATGCTGGTCGTTGAATTTGATATGAATTCCATACATACCTAAAGAAAACACACACGTTAATACACGTTATTTAATCGCACGAACGCACGCACGCAAACACAGAAACAGACACAAACATACCTAAAGAAAACACTGTCAATACACATTATATAATCACACGCACACGCAAGCACACACACACAGACATGCACACACAAACACACCCAAACGCACAATCGCACACATAAACACACACACACACACACGCAAGCTCAGACACACACACACATACATACACCCACACGCACAAAAACACACACACACACAAACACACACAAAACGCATAAACAAAACGCACGCACGCATGGACTGACAGACCCAAAAAGCAAACAAAAGTTGGTAACATCAACAACAATGGATGGCTCAAACTACCATAATTTTTAATTTTTTAAAGAGCACTATTACATTCTGTTATAAATTTCAGAGAAACAGTTTTATTGTACATAGTTATTTTTATATAAAAAGTATGTAGTTACCTGGTTTTGAAACCGTGTAAGAAGCCCCTAAAAATCCATTCGGTCTCTCTTCCAGCTTAATTTCCGCCTTTGACGCTCCCTCCACTGCTACAGTAAGCATGCCTGGACCGGCCTCGCGGGTGTAGATGTTGAACACATCTGATAAAAGCATTTGATAGACGTCAGTTTATTGTAAATAACCATAAGTCATTGTTTTTAATTAAACGTGCATTAATAAAATACGATGGAAGAAAGACAAATAATGATTTCCAGAGGTGGGAAAACGGATGGGTTAGTAAAGTAACTGACTTACTTGCTTACTTACTTACTTGCTTACATACTAACTTACTTATATACTTACTTACTTGCTTACTTACTTACTTACTTATTTACATGCTTACTTACTTGCTTGCTTACTTATTTACTTACTTATCTACTTACTTGCTTGGTTGCTTACTTACTTATTTAATTACTTACTTACTTGCTTACTTGCTTACTTAGTTGCTTACTTACTTACGTACTTACTTATTTACTTACTTACTTGCTTACTTATTTACTTACTTTTTTATTTACTTACTTGCTTACTTACTTACTTACTTATTTACTTACTTGCTTGCTTACTTACTTACTTACTTACTTATTTACTTACTTGCTTGCTTACTTACTTGCTTACTTACTACTTTCTTACTTGCTTACTTACTTACTTACTTACTTACTTACTTACTTACTTACTTACTTACTTAATTATATAATTATTTTTATTTATTTATTTATTTACTTTTGAAAAATTTACTTCCAAAGGATAAACTGATATTATATGAAAAAGGTCGACCTTATATGTTTTTAATCAATTATTTACAGCGGAAAAGGGGAAGATGGTTTTACACTTGATTCACACCATTCTTCCCTGGGTAACAGCGTGAACTATAACTTTCATAAACGTATCTAAAAGAAAAATATTTTGAAGCAATATTTACAAAAGTAATTCTTCGCACGTTTCATGAATATAAAGTATAATATAATACAAACTCACTCTTCCTGTTTACCTCTCCACGTTCGAGCCCAGGGCCTCCAACTTGGCATTTGTGATAACCACCCATACTAAGTTGACCAACAGTATATTGGAATGGACTGCCTAGAAAACATTAATTATATATCTTAGTTATATAACGACGTTAAAGTAATATATATGTGTGTGTGTGTATGTGTGTATGTGTGTATGTGCGTGCGTGTGTGTGTGTGCGTATGTCTGGGCGTGTTTCTCTATATATACATATGTGAGTGTGTGCATGTGATCGCGTATGTATATGCGCATGTGAGTATGTGTGTGTATGTGTGTGTATGTGTGTTTGCATTAGTACCTGTGTGTGTGAGTGTGTGTGTTCTGTGTGTATGTATGTTTTTGTGTGTGTGTGTGTGTGTAAAAGTTACTGCTATAAATGTATACATTTTTCTTTATACCAGCTTGTAACAAATGCACGTGTGTGTGTGTGTGTGTGTGTGTGTGTGTGTGTGTGTGTGTGTGTGTGTGTGTGTGTGTGTGTAAAACTCACTGCAATAAATGTATACATTCTTCTTTATACCAGCTTGTAACAAATGCCTATCTCCAAAAGCACATACCCCAACATGTTTTTTGTTTGTTTTGTTTTGGTTAGACACCACTAGAGCACATTGAATTATCAATCATCGGCTATTGGATGTCAAGTTTGAGCCACCCACCGTAGGGTTTGTACCATAGTCTTCAGCTTGAGAGTCTGGTGTCCTATTACTGGTCCACTGAGGCTCAACAGATTTGTGAGACATCCTTAAAACTATTGTTCCGAATTCCCGAGTCCCAACTCTAAATCAACACTCGCACCAGTATTGTGAAAAGGTGGAGTGGGGGTGAGGTGTGTGGTTCAAACATGTTTGTCGTAAGTACGATTTCTTGATATCACAAGGGAGTCCAAGAGGAGGACAGAACAGTGAGGTGAGGTGAAGTATTTTTTTATACGGGTCCACATCCAATTTGGTTCGGACCCGTCTCCCCCGGGTCCAATGT
>JAULBS010128775.1:0-13562 GCA_032355785.1 Symmetromphalus regularis
CTCGGGTTTACAACATTAATTCACTCGGGACAGATAATCCGTAATAACCCGTAGCTCGATGATTATTCTCTAAATATTATTATAATATATAATATTATTATTCCAACATCTTCTCCACATTTAAAAAACGTTCATAAGTTTTTAATTGTTTACTAAAAGATAGCACTCGTTCTGTAAAGCGTATTGTAATATTATATCTTTATACAGTATCAGGCAATGACTCAGTAGCGGATCCAGAGGGTGGTCCAGGGGATCCAGATCCCCCTTCCTAAATTTGTTTAGGTTTTTTTTAATATATACTAGTATTTTCCGAGTGGAAGGACTGGAAATTAACCATTTTACCCAGTCCTATTCACCCATCACGATTGCCCCCCTCTCCCTTTAAAAAATCCTGTAACTGGTATATCAAGGTATGTGGTGTGTGCTGTCATGTCTGTGGTAAGTGCATATAGATCCTTGCAGCTAATAAAAAAGGTAGCGGGTTTCCTTTGAAGACCACGTGTTATAATTACCAAATATTTGACATCCAATAGCCTATGAATAAATCAATATGCTCTGGTGTTGGTAAAGAGAAAACAAACATTTACCTGTGGGTTGGAAAATACATGATGTTGTGTCTACTGTTTTCTTCTGTAGACTATATGTCAGAACAATTCTATGTTTGACACCTAATTAACCTGCGATTGAATAATGTTTATGTAGCTACCAGTGTCGTAGAAAACGAGGATGGGGTCAAGGGGCATCTACACCGGTCTTCGAAATTAAAAAAATTAAATAAAACAGCTTTAGTAACCATTTTTAATCCCAATCCAATAATTATTATACTATATTAAAGGGACTACCAGTGCCGTGTTATCCATAAAGTTGACTAGGCTGAAGCCTAGGGGCCCCGCAGGTACCAGGGACCTGTCTATTTTTATACTGAGGCGCTGTTACCAGATAGGGACCAGAAGTACCTCAAAGCCTACGGGCACCGGAGACGATTTAGATTTTAACTTTTTGACTCAGACTTTTAATTAAACCGATACAAATTAACAAAACAAACAAACAAAAAGAAAGAAGTAAGAATCACCCCCATGACTGGAGCTTATTAATTACGGTGAATTATGACAAGTTTAAATGACAAGTCGGTGTGTTCTTGTCTCGTGACTTCCGGGATTTGACAAGAGAACACATGTTTGCGGCTGTTTAGGGAGATTGGCAACAAACCGCTGCAGGTTAGATGTCTTACAGGCAATAACTCTCGGCGTGGAATTAGGAGAAACAATTACTTAATTACGATTAAGTTACCAGATTGGAGAATCTAAATAAGTATTGTGCATGACTGAGCGGGTTGAGTGATTTACGAACAGTCAAAGCAGATGATATGTCAATTTATGTTTTCTGCGACACAAGTGTTGACTTTATTTACTAGCCTCATGGCATGTTTGTTTGTTTACATTTGTCATATGTAGATTTTTAGAAAGTGAGAAAGGAAACTAATATTTGTATAATTTACAGCTAACCTGCTCTAAACAGCAGTTTAACTTTTGGGGTGATGACTATACAATTAACACCACCCGCCCCCCTCCCCCCCCGACACACATGAGGTACCCTTAGAATAGTTTTTATCATCCTATTAATGTTTAGTGTGCTTGATGTTGAGAACATTTAGTAATGTAGTTTCGTAGCAATAAACGTCACATCATCTGGCTGGCAGAATTTAGAGAATTAGATAATCCATCTGTAACTTCAGTAGCTCATCCATCAGTATCAGAACCCTCCCCCTTTCAAGATTTTTAATTTTTATTATTATTGTTTTTACCTTTTTCCGAGTGGAAGGACGTGAAAATTAACCATTTCACCCCATTTCTATATTACTCATCACTTTTGGACGCCCTTTCCCTATTTTTTCAGAAATCTACCTTTGGACCCCCCCCCCTGCCCCCCTTCAGAAATATTGCATTCGCGCCTGTACTTGTTAGGTTTTTCCATAACAAAATTCATCAATCAGGGCATATTTTGTTTACTTCGTAAGGTGAGGCCAAACCAAGTAACTCCAAAAATGGCACTAACTCAGCGTTGACCAAAATGTGACACTCAACATTTAATTAATAGTACTCTATATTTCAGCATAAATATTATTAGGACTGCCACCAATTTCTGTCGGACCCACACTGTCCCTAAATCCCTATGCATTTTAAAATAATAATAATAATAATAATTGTTATTATTATTATTATTATTATTATTATAACTATTATTATTTGTAGTAGTATTTTAAATTTTGGTTTTGAATTAATTCATAGTAATTTGTTGTGTGCTGTAACAAAGGTGTATTTTTAAAATGTAATGCATTTCAACAGATTTGTTTTGGGCAACTATGATAATGCCCCTTTAATGTAATAAAACGCCCGTTTTGGCTGATACGAACGTTGTTTTGGTACACTAAATATATTATGTTCATATATATTAAAAAATGGCTGGCTTGCTGGCTTGCTTGCTTGCTTGCTTGCTTGCTTGCTGGCTTGCTGGCTTGCTGGCTTGCTGGCTGGCTGGCTGGCTGGCTGGCTGGCTGGCTGGATGGATGGATGGATGGATGGATTTGGGTGGGTGGATGGATGGATGGATGGATGGATGGATGGATGGATGGATGGCTGGATGGATGGATGGATGGATGGATGGATGGATGGATGGATGGATGGATGGATGGATGGATGGATGGATGGATGGATTTGGTCGAATCAGTTTTAGTACGATACGTTACTTTCTATTATAGTAAAATTTAACTATTCGAATTGGATTGTTTGAAATATATTTTATTGCTTTTAAGAAACAAATTGATTAGGCACAAGTTTTCCTACTTACTAGGCCTTCTCCATAATACATACATCATAAAATATGAACAAAAAATTGAATATTTATGGAATAAAGAAAGAAAGAAAGAAAGAAAGAGAAAGAAAGAAAAAACGAAAGTAAAGAAAGAAAGAACGAAAGAAAGAAAGAATAAAAAGAGGGGGAAACATCTGTTATCTGTTTTCCATAATTTGGCAGCTGTTTTTTTTTAAAAACAAAACTGATTTTTTTTCTCTCTCACCACTATTTTTATTAAACATAAGTCATAAATTTTGTTTTAAGGCAGATTTCTTGATAAACAGTGTGAAAAAAGAATTCAGTCAAATAAAGGATTTCTAAATCCGCAAAAATAATATTTGTTGCTATTTACAATTTTCTAAAATTATATCTTATAAATGTGATAAACACCATAGAGGATTATTTAAAGAGATCATACTATCTATATGGATTATCCGCGAATAATCTTTGGTGCCAGAACCTCATGGATGTGTGCACGCTTTAAATCTTACTTCGACTTCGCATCACATTATTTAAAAATATATTTCGATTATTAAATAAAACGTGTTTTAGTTTTAGAATCACAAAATATTAAATGTATGATGTATCTATATAGCATTTTTTTTCTCGAATTAAAAGATGGATTTCAAAAGAGAACCAATGAAAATATTTCAAAATTGATGAAACATTACCTACATTTGTATTATGAAATAGAAATATATACTAATATTTAATTTTTGCTGACTGAAAAAGAAATGTTTTCCAATAAGACTTGAAAATAATTGTGTTTCGGGGAATATACAGGAAAGGAAAATAGGGTGGAAACAATATTATATAAATAGTTCAATTGTAGACGCTGAAGACATTATTTTCAAATATTGAAATTTATTTTAGGATTGGCCCATGATTTTAAAGCCGTGTTATAGATTTCATTGAACAAAACATTAATATTCTATTTATAGATACTAAAACGAATTTTTATTGTAATATAGTTTATTTAATGTTTATATTATAACACAGATGTATCTTTTTCAGTTAAATATACAATATTCTCCGTGCTTTGTATGTTTCAGATAATGTTAGTAGGTATCACGTCATTATAGACGTATTGGTCCCAGTCACGTGCTTATCCATTAAGACGTCATTATCTCGCGAGACTAGTGCAACTCCCGTCCTCGTGTTTCAACAGAAGCGACATCCTGGAGAAAGTCTTGGTGCATCGCTTACACCCGTACTTCTTGACGTCAGTGTGTGTTTGAAGATGCGCGCGCAGGTTTGAGCGGTCAGCGAAAGCCCGCCCACAATGAGGACACATGAAAGGTTTCTCTCCCGTATGGGTTCTGATGTGTCCCTGGAGTAGCCATGGTCTGGAGAACGATTTGCCACAAAGTTTACATTTACAAGGCAGGGTATGAGTCCGAATATGCATCTTCATAGCTCCTAGCGAAGAGTACGACTTTTCACAAAACTTACATTTGAATTCTTTTTTAATCTGAGACACGCAATGGAACTGTTTGTGTTTCGACAAACCTCCAAAAGTGGAATAACTTTTATTACACGCTTCACACTGGTACCTTGGAGGATGTGGATGGGGATTTGGCGCGACTTCCTGTATTTTTCTTTCCTGTTCCGGTGGATTACTAACATCCGTACTGTTCTTCAAGCAAGACAGCCAATTAGAAATGCTGTTCTGGAAGGGTTGGGGTTTTGGCGGGAAAATTGTCGTCTGGAAGACGGAGCTACGTTGTCTGAGAAGAGTTATAGCGTCTAACGCCGTCATCCCGTCGAGAATTAGGTCCTTGCACGACGGAAGTGATAGATAAGGAAGAGGAAGGAAGGAATCCTGGGTAGAGGCGTCAAACCAGCGTAGGGGCGGGACAACATTTGTGGGATTCCCCGGAGTACGCCTGTCACGTGTCGAGTCGATCAGCCACGGTCGCACTATCGGCTTGAAAGCACTCTTGAGGCCACTTTCTGACTCGTTACATCTCAAATGGCCGTTTAATTTATCCATTGGCTTGGAATTTTCTGCACAAGCGGTTTGCCACTTTCTCGTTTGTCCCTCGTGTAAGCTGCTGATATTGTTTGGAATATCTCTGTTTATGAATGATGACGTATCAGGCATCAGAGAATCACGCCGAACAGGGGACAACGTCGTAGTCGGTGCTGATGTAGGTGACACAGGGAAAATTCTATCCCACTGATTTAAACTCCACTCCCCAATTCCTCTCCTCCGCTGCTCTACATTTACTGCAACTGAAAAGAAGAACAATACTCGATTAGTTAAGGCAGCAGAAGCCATTTAGATGCACGTGCGTTTAGAGAGGTTAAAATTTGAAGTATTGTTTTAATGACTATAATATGATTAGCGCATTCTGGCAGTGGCGGATATTCATGTTTGCTTCAGGGGCTCGAACACCCCTCCCTTAATTTTGCGATTTAAAAAAAAATATTATTTATATATTTTTTAAAAATATGTTTTAGTTATTATTATTTGTTAACGTTAAATAATCCGAGGATTCTTTAGCCCCCCCCCCACCCCACCCCAAATGGATTTTCCAAATCAGCCACTGTCTGGTTATATAACTTACGATCCTTGATTTGCAAGATTTTAAAACAATGTAGGAGTCATTAAATTAAATAATAATAATAAAATAAAATATAAAAATCATATGGTCGTAATTGGTGGCACTTGGTTTGTAAAATGGACTCCCTTACGGTGTAGTCTAGTGTATTTGTGGTCAAAAGGGACAAATCTAAATATAAAGGTTTACTTTTCTTTTGTATTTCATGCCCATTCTCACCGTGCCTCGCACGGTAAAGCACATTAAGTTAGGATACTGTAATTCTATTTTGGATAAACTTTAGTTATAATTTTTTGAACGGTATGTGTACGTCTAGTAGTGAACCATTTTAATGAATATACATATATATTTCTGTTTTTAGTATTACGAACAAAGAATAAATAACCTATGTCACTTTTTATCTGTTCTTTATAAAAAAAAATCAGATTGGTGTCTTTAAAACGAAATATTAAATATTTATTGAAACATTAAAGTAAACCATGTCTATTAGAAATAGTTTATTATAATCATAGTTACAGAAAATACTATTGTTGTCCATTTTATTACTTTTATTTGTTTGTTTGTATTCAAGCTAATTAGAGGGATTTTTTACTTAATTTTCATTAAAAAATATTTTATTACTTTTATAAATAAGTAATAAGTACCATCAATTATATTTTTTAAATCAACATTAAAATCCATAATTGAGATCAAGAATAATTTTTTCGTTACAATGGATACATATTGTTTAAACATTTGTTTTTAATATGAATGTAAACGTATTTTAATGTTTTATAATTTCTGAAATTATTTTAAGCACATTTTAAATAAAATTTTAAAAATTCTTTGAACAAATTTAAAATCATCTCTCAGTTAAAACTAAAATAAATAAATCCTTTTCTACGTTTCTGCTTTTCCAAATGCTATATTTTCATTTAACCAGGTAGTTATAGAATTTCGTTCTCAAAGATTAGATTATGGGGTGGATCTACATGTACATAGCAGATTTCTACATGTATTTTTAATAGCAACTTGATTACTAAAGCAAAAACGAAACGAGAGATTCTGATTAGTAATAATTTATTGTACCGTTTCAAGCGAAATTTTGGAAAATATAAACGGGTTTCCACCGACCATTTGAAATATTTGAAGGAATTGGTTTTTATTATTATTATTATTATTACATGTATTATTATTATTAAAATTATTAAACAATATTTGTAGAATGAGTGAAGAGATCAAATGTATTTCATTTATAAACCTTACATCTCAAGAAATTTCATTTTCAACTTTTCAACAATTTCTACTTGAAACCACCATATTGTTTTCTCTTTTCAAGAAAACATCCTCAACGTTATGTTAACATAATGCTAACATCAGCAGAAGGAAAAACTAAGAAGAAAATGATATACATTGATAGAAAGCAAGATTTGTGTTTACTTTTGTCTTTCATTTTAATATAAGAATGTATTGCATACCCTCTATTTTAGTTGATTAAATTTTTATTTTAAATTTTAAAATGTTGTGATATATTGTAATATATATTGTAATGTGAGCACAAATAATTAAAATAGATTATTGTTCTCTCTATTTTATAAATTCATATTTTTACAATTTTTTTAATTACATATATCAAGATTTTTGGTGGGGTTTTTTTTCGTAACAATTATCTTCAAATTTCGCCCTAACACGACTAATATTTTGAAACGTATTTTCTATACGTTATATTACGAACCTATTCCAATTATATTTTCCAAACAGCAAAAACTGTGTTTATAAATGAAACGTCAATATATAAATTATAAAAATCAAATTTGCTAAGTATATAATATGGGTTTCTTTAATTTCATCTTTAAATGCACTATCCCATACTATTAAACATAGTGAAATAATTTTGGTTATTAGCAATTGTAACTATTAAAATTCAACCTTGCTGATATAAATTTCCTTAGATTATGGCTTGGAGTAAATAACTATTTTTATAAGCCAGTAATGTAGATTGTTTAGGGAGATGAGCCAGTTATAATCGTATATATATAAATACTGTTGTTTTTAATAAGGTAAATACATGACACTAAATGCAACAATACATTTTAAAGCCATTTATAGACATTATTCTTATTGCCGTTGAGGTTGGGATCAACATTTCGTATGTCACACTTTTCTTTCCCCTAGTCTTGTCTATATTCAACACTAAAATGTTACGACACATGCCTCGAAACTACAGTCAGTGTTTTAAACGTAGCAATCTGGCGCATTAATTATCATAAATTATTACTTTTTGTGCCAGATCCGTTGACGAATTAAATATCTTCCAGTTATGTTAATTTCTACCTACCTTCGCGGATTTCAATGCTGGTTAATGTCTTACACTGTTTTGTTTATGCTGCCATTGTTTTAACTGTATAATATGTATTTGCTTTGTTAATTTTATAGTTAGTCTCTCGTAACTCAGTAAAGAGTGGCTCGTTACATTTTTATTATTAATTGTCACTATACTTTTATGTTGTTTTGTTGTAATGAGGTTAGACTTTAATAAACTATCTGTCTGTTTGTCTGTCAGTCTACAATATTTTATAATTTATGTTTAGCTTGTATATTTTTCATATCGTATCATCTGATACCATCTCTGTTTTGGAGGTGGTTCATGTGTCCTGACTATTCATACTTGAACTCTTCATTGTGCAGAAATACTGTTTATAACATGTAACACTTGTCATTTTAGAATACAGATAAGTCTTAACGCGAATATACCGAAGTATACAAGAGATCTAAACAAACGGGCAAGAGAAATGATACCAAGGATAATTTAACGATAACTTTGAAGAACAGATGTATAGTCGACATAAATGCCATAATTTAATTTAAGCAGAGATGAAAACAAAATCTGCAGAAAGTCTTAAACAAAATATCCAAATGTCAAAAATATTTTATTCTTATTTTTGGTATCGTTTCTTTTGCCCTTTAATTTATTATAGTTTGACGGTTTTAGCCGGAAAAGGCATTTCAAAAACACTGAATTTTCAAAAAATAATATTGGGGGACATAATCCAACCATTCAACTCCCCCGTCCCCGACTCCACCCCCCCCCCCCACACACACACACACACACTTTCAGGAAGTCCCCTGATTTGTGCCCCTCCTCCCATTTCACAGGAAGCGATTGTCGCCCACGCTGTAGGTAAAGACAAAATACCCTTAAGGAAACAGAAAAAAGATGTTCAGTAATAATAGTTATAAATTAATTTTTAAATGTCATTTGAATTAGATATAATATACTAATATGAATTTATTGTGTTTGCTTTAAAATAATATTTTAAAAAAAATGTTAGTGATTAAGGTCTATCATTTGTAAAATACTATGCAAGTAATAATTAATTATTATATAAATTTATGTAACAAATCTGTAATGGAGGTATGCTTGAAACAGCGAAACAGATTTCAAAAATTAAACAGGATGATACTATAGGGGGATCTAGTGGCCCCAGGTGCCCGCCACACCCACACCCCTAAAATTTGCGATTTAAAAAAATCATAATAATTATTATTAACGTTAAAGAATCTGAGGATTCTTTAGAGGTTTTCCTAAATGAATTTTCGGAATCCGCCATTAATAAATAACAAGAGAAATATATATTTATTTTTTTATCCCAAATTTTTAAAGAGGCTAATTAAAATAATTTATATTATATAATCAGTCTCCACCAATCTGATATTGATTCATGCGTAGCTGTCTCCATGATGTTAAAATATCTGTTGGACTTTCTTATACAGAGATACGGTTTTTATCATGATAATATTTATGTCTTTCAGGTTTATACGTCGGTTTTACGGTCTTACCTGAGTGAAGTCCATTTTCTTGAGCTGGGAAAGGAAAATCAGAAGATTTGCCCCAGAAAAACGTTCCATTTTGCTCACAGTTCATCAGAATGTGTTTCTTGACAAGAAAAGCTCGTGGCATTTCGTGAAAAAAACTGCCAAACAAAATCTGCCCACCATAGATTTAATTACCGTTCATTCACATTTACACTCGTACGTTCGTTTACCGTTATTTGGCAACGATTCACGATTTTGTACACCGAGTTAATATTCCTGAAAGTCTGCGACTCCGTTGAGCCAATTACAACATGTGCATGGCACCATCCAATCAGGTGCCGCGTTATTGATCGCTGGTCACATCCCACTTGCCTACGTCACAGCACGCGCCCAATCTGACACAAACAGGTGCTACGCGCAGACGACGTATGCGCTATTTGTATCGGCTGCGTGCAGGGAAAGCCATTTTCCTCGCAGCGATATTTTTAATATTCCAACTGCGAGAATTCCAGGCTTGAAGGAAACGGCGGTGCAATGAGGCAAATCATTAGAGTCAAACGTCCACAGGGACCTTGCAGTGACAGGCGAAGAATCGAATCTCGGATGTCATTGACTACAGTACACATGTTTGCATGTTGCACTCGTCTCCTGGAATCAGCACAACATTCTTTCAGTCACGTGCACTCTTAAAAGTAATAAAGAACTTATTAGCAAAACCATCAAGATTCCGTATCCAACCCAGGTAATTATTTTGGAAATTAGTGTTAGGTAATTAGTAGTTCTTCATTTCTAAAGTCAGTTTGGAAGTTATTCAACATGTAAATCTGGAATATTTTTAATGTTCTCGCTTCATTTTGCTCTCGCTTTTTTTTTTTTTTTTTTTTTTCTAACTTTGATTTGTAATAGTTCCAATACATTTGGTAGAAAACCCTACAATAGAAGCCCTCTTAAGACAATGAATTGTAATATCACTTAAGTGCTCATTTTGAACACGGCAAGAAAATACTTCCTGTACGCTGTTAACGCTACTTGGAACATGGATTTTTATCGATTACTCTAGTTTGCGTGAACATTGGCGAAAACGGACTAGAGTTTCGGAAATAGCCAAAAAGTCCTAAGTTCCAGTTTTTTTTCGATACTTTGTTTAATATTTATTTAAAATATTACCCATTAAAAACACTGTAAAACTCGATAATATTTCACAACGAAAACAAAACTTGGCAGACGACATCATTATAAAGCGGGGTAACTATCCATTTTAACATTCGGGACATCTAGGTCATTTCCGGTAATATTCGTATCTCGTGTATCTTTTTTGCATTAATAAACAAATCTTAGAAAATATGACATTGATATTAAATTATAATAAATATATTTATAAAATAATAACGGCGTACCATAGAAATACAGTATACAAATAATTACATAACATACCTATTTGTATGTGGATTTGTCTGACGTCTGCAGAAAATCAAACATTCCGGTCAAAGTAAGATCGGCTCGAAATACAAAAAAAAAACACCGTTCAAAGAATACAGAATCAATGGACACATCAATCTAGATAAAAAATAGGACATTTATTATTTCGAAAAATATCAACATTAATGAGGTAAGGTATTTATTTTGGTTTTTATTCGTCATTATCCATGTTCCAAGTAGCGTAAAAGTCTAATTAATTTCTTTGATCAGGCTCAATCACTAATGTTTAGTAAATATTGGGTCTTTTATAAAGAATGGATATGCTAACTTTATTCAGTACAGTTACATTTCGGGGTCAGGGGGTGGGGGTTCTGAAAAACATTGACTAAAATAAAATGTGCATTTGTTGCATTAATTTTGATTTCTATTTATGGTTGGCAATTTAGACATTATGTTGTTTATAATATTGTTTTTAATATTATTTTATCAAACTTAATATGATTATGGTTTCCTGGAGTTGAAAATAACTCTTAATGTCACATAAACTTTTCTTGTAACTCGAATTTGAAACAATCGGGATTAAAAAATCTCGAAAATATGTATCAATTAAAATATTTTATTTTATCAATTTTGGTTACATCATATTGCCTACGTAAACTTTATTATTTGGTTTACGGATAGGTGTTTTTTTCTAAATCTTTGGTTGGTCGAAATAAAAATAAAATTACATTATCTGAGTAGACGAATACATAATAATTATTGTATATTTTACAAGAAAACAAACAAATTTGATTGTTGCGGATATTCAAATCGGAGCTGATTTGTTCAAAGAAGTAAGTACTTTGCTTAATCAGAGAAAACTAAAGAAATATTTTATTTTTAATAATTGCTAAAATGAACTAAAATATATATTGTAACTTGATTTTCGTAACCTAAGCTATAAAAATAAATTAGTTTAATAAATTAATCTTTAAACAATCGTCTCCAAATCTGCTTATTTAATTATCAATGTTAATTTCAGTTCCCATGGCAATTATATAATTTATCTATTTATATTTAAAACATAGCTTTTTCAAACTTTTTATGGGCTTGTCTTATACCATTTAGCATAAGAAATACTTCTGTTGATTTAATTTTAAAATAAGTATTGACATTCAGGTTAAAACATACTTTATTAAATGGTTTATTTATTTTTATCTATATAACCTTAATCCTATAACACAATTTTGTTTGTTATTCATAGGCGTAGCGAAGAAATCTACTGCTGCCATTCAGATGTTTTGAAACAAAATAGATGTTGATGTCGGTGTGAAAAGTGACGGCAACGTCACTAAAATGATTAAAATGAGTTTAGATTGAAAATAAAATATTACACCACATCTTATTGTAGTCAAGGAAGGGACAAAACTCAGAGGTCACCGGGGACTAGAACAAAACTTTAAAAACAATTTAATGTACTCTTACATTAGTATTTAATTAAAACTTATGACGCCAAACCAATTAGTACTGAAATAGTGAGAATATCGGAGCCAATAGAAATATGTCAAACACTGGAACAGACGTAACGTTATTCACCCTAAAGGTAAGTTAGAAATTATTTTACATAATGTATGGTTGGTTTTGTGTAACTACCAGTGTTGTTTAAACTTTAAAAACATTTAACTTGGGATTCTGTTAAATCCGTATGCGTAAAATGTAGTATTTTACGAATACTGACACGCGTATATGTACTCAGTCTATGTGTATGGGAAGTGATTTTTACGTATACGTAGGAGAATCCAGCGGAGGGAATCTACGTGGTCTAGGTCATCCCATAACCATTAATTTTCACCTGTTATAATTAGATGTTAACTTACTTTCCTTCTCCTCCCCTTCAGTATTGAAATATGTTTCGACATCCTCTATCAGAATTCCTGTATCCACCCTTGATACATGGATAATGAGTAATTGGAATCTTAAAGGCATACTCCCACGGAATTTAAGGGTCTTTGTGCTCTAAATATTAATTACGATTGAAACTTACATGCATTTGTGATACTAGATCTCGCTTTTATATCACGCAAGACGTTTTACCTTGATTCCCTCCCCCACCCCTCGGTCCGATATTGGCGTAGCCAGGATTTTATATTGCGGGGACATTTTATATTGGAGTTGGGAAGTGGGCCAACTGCTTAGAAAGCACTAAAGAATGGCAAGGCAAGCACAATTTGAATGTTTTGATGAATTTTTTTTTGATTAGGGGGATATTTGCCCTGAGCCCCCACTCACGTTAGGCTTGGTTGGTTTGTTGTATTTATTTTCGTGCTTATATCCTATTAAGGTTCAAGCACGCTGTCCTGGGAACACAGTTCAGCTTCCTGTGTTGTCTGTCCAGGACAGAGTTTAGTGTTCGTAGGAGACACGAAACCAGCTACCGCCACACTAATGCGGCTACTCTTATCGATAAGCAGCAAGGGATATTTTATATGCGCTATCCCACAGACAGAATAGCACATACCACGGCCTTTGATACACCAGTTGGGGAACATTGGTCGGTGTATGTGATATACACCTACTCACTGAGTCTTTGAGCCTTGCGGAGCACTCGCTCTGGGTTGGAGCTGATACTAAGATTAAAAATCCCATGCCTCAACTGAGATTCAATCCCAGTATCTACCAGCTATGAGTCTGATAGCTTAACCACTGCGCCATGGAGGCCAAAAGTAAAGTTTGTTTTATTTAACGAAGCCGTCAATCATATGGTCATTTTGACATGTATTTAGAGGAAACCCGCTGCCACCACATAGGCTACTTTTATGTGCGCTGTCCCACAGACATGACAGCACATACCACGGCCTTTGATGAACCAGTTGTTCAAATGGGTCCACTGAGAAGGATCGATCCGACGACCGACCGGTTCACAGGCAGACACGCTACCGTTTGAGCTAGATC
>JAULBS010128797.1:0-13556 GCA_032355785.1 Symmetromphalus regularis
TCTGTCCAGGACAGAGGTTAGTGTTAGTAGGAGACATGAAACCCGCTGCTTTTCTATAAACAGCAAGGTATCTTTTATATGTACTATCCCACAGACAGAATAGCACATACCACGGCCTTTGTTAAATCAATTATGGACCACTGGTTGTGTTACATTAGTGTGGTGGTAGTGGGTTTTGTCTCTCTTACTAACACTAACATCTGTCTTGGACAGACTGTCTGGAAAGCTGAGTGGTGTGCCCAGGACAGTATGCTTGGACCTTAATTGAATATAAAATTTTGGGAAAAAAACACACATTCATTTTGCCAGCCAGATTAGGCCCGGATGATTAATAAAGTCAATTGCCTTTACATTAGTGGTGTCATTAAATAATTAAAAAAACTTATTTACTAATAATTAGTGTCAATGTTTAAACAAAAACATATTTTGTGATGGGTAATAGTACAAAATAAAATGGATTACAGAAAAGAAAATTTTAAATTCTCACAGTTATGTCAGTTGTAAAGTTTGTTTTATTTAACGAAGTCTCTAGAGCACATTGATTTTTATCTGATCATGGGCTATTGAACGTCAATCCTATGGTCATTCTGACATGTATTTCGAGGAAACGCACTGTCGCCATTTATGCTGCTCTTTCCGATAAGCAGCAATGGGCCTTTTATATGCATCTTCCCACAGACAGGACAGCACATACCAGTCATTGATGAACCAGTTGTGGATCACTGGTTGGAACGGAAAATATCCCAAACTGTGTATGTCAAATGAGAATATGTTTAAGTTACCGTAGTCGTTTGCCTTCATCTTCTTCAAGTCTCCGACTGGCCTCTCTCGAATCTCCAGCAACCTGTATGTTAGTGACGAGCTCAAAGCCATCTTTTCTTAACTTGGTAAGCCGCAGTCGACTTTCTTCAATCTGTTTTCTACTCTTGCTTAGCTCCTCTTTCAAATCTTTCGTCTCATCAATGTCCTCACCCTTTGCAGCACTGAAACAATAAATATATATATATACACATGGAATCATGGATTTCAATTTAATTTTTTGATAATTGTTACATAAAACAGAGGGGGTTATAATAGTAGATATTTTTTTTAATCACTTAGGCCTTAGCACAATTATTGTTGTTGATTACTTTATTTTGTGTCAACACAGATGAAAAAGGACGCTTTTGGAAATGAAATAAAAAGGCTGTTCCAGATATTTTATTATTATTTCACTATTTACTAATAAATCAAAAATAATGTCTACAAATGCTGTTTAACATTACTTGGTGTTAAAAAGGGTAGGCCTATAAGGCTACATAAAAAAGGCAGTGAAGTCTTAAACTGATCACACAACTTCACGTTATATGATACTATTGGACTAGTTGTCAGTTTAACATTTACAAATATACTTTAATTATAGAGGTCATACCATAGCAAAACAGCTTAACGGAGATTAAACATAAAGCAATAAATGTTGCCTATTCGAATAAACGCAACTGACGAGAACACATTGATATACACAAATTAAATACCGTTTAGCTGCTTCGATACGTTTGTGAATTCGTGTGCGGCGAAATGCAATGCGAGATTCTGGGTCATTTTTTACGGTTTCTTCTTCTTCACCGCTAGAACTCATTTTAATAAAGTAAATTAATCAAACAAAATATAACAAATTTGTAGGGTGCTTGACACCGATTGCTTTCGTGTTGCTAAGCCGCCATAAGTCACGTGACTTCTTAGTGGGTTAACGTAATCTGCCTCAAATCCTCTTTTATTACTGGGAACTGATATTTAATATTAATACCCGATATTTTCGAAAAAAGGTCGCTATAGTCATATTTACAAACATTTCATATGTATACAAATATTAAATTAATATTATTAAACTATATATTAGTGAGTTATAGTTTGGAATCAACATTTACTCGACACACTTTTCGTTCTTTTATTCGCTTTTCGGTGCTTTACACACATTACATTACCCGCCAATTTATTTTTAGCTGCTTCTGGAACGTCACTTCCTTTTGACTAAATAACAACAATGGTCGGTATCATGTTGATAGTTCGTCAAATAAAATCGCAAAACATCCACTTTGGATAAAATCCGATACGAATAAAAATTAGTATTTTGCAAAACACGATTTAATTGCACTTTTTTTTTGTATTTATTTTTGTGATGTGGCTGCATTTTATTATGTAAATTAAGTTTTAGGTGAACAGACATGCATACTTACAGATAACTGGCAGTATTTCTTTTTAAAAGCATACTTATTTTTGTCATTAAATAGAAAAGATAAATTCGTTTATATTTTTAATGGGTCTAACAAATTAACAGTTTGTTATCATTACCAAACATGAATTTTAATTACAACTTGGGACCTTTCTAGAATGTGGGCATAACTTCCCATCCCCACCTCCGTTCTGTTATTTCATTGAAATAAATTGTACCCTTTATTGTGTGACTGGAGGCAGGGATGAACAAAATTTTAATTATGCTAGTCCTTTGGGCCAGTAGATCTACACTTGTAACTGTCTAGGCTACAAGCCTTTTCCTCGATTTCTACCCTCGCTCAGGCACTGTCGTATGTAAAATTTTCAACCACACCCATTGCAAAGGGAAGTAATCCAAGCACTTAGACCTGAAATGCATTATTTTCATCTGTTGTTTTCTTTTATTTCACAGGGTCTAAGGTTGGAATGCCATTTTTTTTTTTTTTTAATATAATATGTCGATAATATAGATTAAATCGTTTTGCATGTTGAATCTGACTGGGTCCTGATTTTAATGATTTCGGTGGGAAACATATAAACTATTTTTTTTTAAATGATCTCTCACTTTGTAGAGTAAACCTTGTAAATTCATCCAAACAAAAAATGTATCCATTTTGTACGAATACACATCTGCACCACACCTAAATAACATTTTAAAATTCTTTGAGGCAACAATGGCCATCGCTTGGATTGGTCTGTATAAAAGTTGTAATTCATTACAATGTGGAATCTGATTATTTTTTAAACATTATTGGTTCCAGGTGACAAATACCTCAAATGGATGATGTCTATCGGATTCTGTATTAATCCTATTGGAGGCGATTTGTCACCAGGTACCAATAATTTTATTTGGATAATCTGATTCCACACTGTAATGAATTACAGCTTTTATAGCGAGAATCGGCATATAATATTAAAAATGGTGTTCCGACCTTAGATCCTGTGAAATAAAAGATAACAGATGAAAATAGAGCATTTCACGAGGTCTAAGTGCTTGGACTAAAAGTAAAAGGAAAGATACTCCAATTTGAAAGAATTTTTTCAACATAAGCAACTGTCAAAAAAATGTGTGCAATTTGTGGTGGATGTTGTGTTTAAGAGAGAAACAAAATTTGATGGAAACTCAGAAATCCTAATTTAGTAATTACCTTAAATTATAAATACAGGAATCCTATAAAATCAATTTTTAGATAATGTTTTGAAGTATAATTTTCATTTTTCAAAACATTTAAAAGTATTTTTGTGTATTTGAACAGCCTGAGACGAAGAAGGAGGCGGAGAAGAAGAAAGCGATAGAAGACAAGAAAGGAAAGCAGAATAATGTGATGCGAGAACTTCGTATCCGCAAACTCTGCCTCAATATCTGTGTTGGCGAGTCAGGTGACAGACTGACGCGGGCAGCCAAAGTACTGGAACAACTCACAGGACAGACGCCAGTGTTTTCCAAAGGTACAACAACATTTTTGTTTAACGACACACTAAACACACTGATATATTAATCAATGATTGTTTTGTGTCACATTTGATAATTTTTAATAAGAACTTACCACAGCCTTTGATATACCAGTTGTGGTACACTGATTGGGATGGGGTGACCCTCATTGGTTCAGCAGTAGAACATCAGACTCACAAGCTGATGACAGTGGTTAAAAAACTGTTGAAGGCTGGCTCAAACTTATGGATGTCAAATTTCCGTCTTTCAATAGAATTCCATCTTTTAGAAATATAATACCAGTTATATTTTGAATGTTGCTATGCTCCCTCATTTGCCTTTCTGTCTTTGGAATAGTTTCTGCCAACACCCATGCAAACTTGACTATGTGTCAAAATAACCAAATGTTTGACATCCAAGTTGGTTGTATTTATTTTCGTGCTTACATCCAATAAAGGTTCAAGCACGCTGTCCTGGGCACACAACTTCCTGTGCTGTCTGTCCAGGACAGAGGTTAGTGTTAGTAATAGACACAAAACCCGCTGCTTTTCTATAAACAAGCGATCTTTTATATGCACTATCCCACAGACAGAATAGCACATACCACAGCCTTTGTTAAACCAATTGTGGATCACTGGTCAGTGTAAGTGGTATACACCTACCCACTGAGCCTTGTGGAGCACTCACTCTGGGTTGGAGCCGATACTGAGATTAAAAATCCAGTGACTTGACTGAGATTTGATCTCAGTACCTACCAGTCTCAAGTCTGATGTTTTTGTGACTCGTCTTTTGCAGTTGATAGTCTTTAGACTTAGCTTCTTAGTGTGGAACTACAGCATTTAAAAAAAAAGATAAAATAATTTTTATTTTCTAGGTCAATTTAAGAATATTACAGGTGAATCCCAGACGTGTTTTAACCTGGTGAAAGTCTAGGCTAATTTGAACAGTGTTTTCACTTTCAGGTGAAATTAAAATTCAGGTTTTTTTTAGTATGGAACAGTTTTAATAGGGTGAAATAATTTTAATTTGTTTTTAAACGGGTGAAGTAATTTTAGGTTAATTTATAAATGCTACAGGTGTATCCTAAATCTGTTTTAAACTGGTGAAAGTCTAGGTTAATCTGAACAATGTATCACTTTCAAGTAAAATTAAAATCCAGGGTTTCTTAGCATGGAACAGTTTTAAAAGGGAGAAATAATTTTAATTTGTTTTTAAAGTGTGCAATTAATAAGTCAATTAAAAAACTTTACCAGTAAATCCTAGACCTGATTTAACCTAGTGAAAGTCTAGAATAATTTGAACAATTTCAGGTGAAATTAAAATATAGGGCTTCTATGTATGAAAGAGTTTTAAAAAGTGTGAAACTATTTTAATTTGTTTTAAAAGTGTGCAATTTATACGTCAGTTTAAAAACACTACAGATGTACCCTAGATCTGTTTTAAACTGGTGAAAGTCTAGTTTAATTAGAACAATGTACATATCACTTTCAGATGAAATTAAAATACTGGGCTTCTTAGTATGAAACTGTTTAAAAAGGGTGCAATTTATAAGTCAATTTAAAAACACTACTGGTAAATCTGTGACCTGTTTTAACCTTGTGAAAGTCTAGGATAATTTGAACAATTTCAGGTGAAATTAAAATACTTGGCTTCTTAGTATGAAACTGTTTAAAAAGAGTGAAGTGATTTTAATTTGTTTTAAAAGTGTGCAATTTATAAGTCAGTTTAAAAACGCTTCAGGTAAATCCTCAAACCTGTTATTTTGACTTGATGAAAGTCTAGTTGAGCTTGCTAAAGCTACAGGTGAAAGCCTGGTCAGCAGAACATGCACTGGCTGACCAGGCCGCCCGCCCGCATGCCTGCAGCTCTCCGGTTATCGCTCTCTTGTCTTGTGGCTGTTGATGTTCCTTTTCTTTTATCTGCCCACTTCCCCATGGAAGTGTCGAACAATGCGGGAACAATGTGGGAGGCAGGCGGCAAATTGGACGAAATACAATGATTAACAATGCACTTTTGTCGTGTTTGTGCAAAACTTGGCATGAATGAATTACAGTTTATAATAGCATTCACAGGGTTGTACCCTCAGGGGGAGTGGCGAGGGGTGGGGGGGGGCCAAACTCATTAAAATGAAATTAGCCACACTGATGAATACTGTATTTTTATTGTTACTTTTACAAAACTAAATACTCAGTGTATTGTGTTTTGAACAAATTCAATTTGGGAGATTTTCTTTTCTTTTACAATAAACCTATTGATCAGGATAAATCCCCCACCTAAAAGAATCTTTTTTTTTACTCCACAAAATAGCATACACATTATCGGACTAGACACAAATTGTTTATAAAAAGTAGTGCCCCCCACCCCCACCAAGATTTTTTTATCAGTGTATTGCCCTGATTTAATCTGTGTGTGTAGCTTCCATATCCCCTGAGAACCTCAATTGTTTTTTGCTCCAGAAAATAGCATACATATTCTCAGACAAGTCACAAATTTGTTTATAAAAAGTAGTGCCCCCCTCCCTAGGTTTTTGATCAGGCCCTGATTCATCTGTTTGTGGCTTCCACAGTCCCAGAGAATCTCAATTTTTTTTTTAACTCCAGAAAATAACATAATCATTCTCAGACTTGTCACAAATTTGTTTATAAAAAGTAGTGCCCCCCCTCCAGGATTTTGATCAGGGTATGGCCCTGATTCATCTGTGTGTGGCTTCCACAGTCCCAGAGAATCTCAATTTGTTTTTTAACTCCAGAAAATGGCATAATCATTCTAAGACTTGTCACAAATTTGTTTATAAAAAGTAGTGCCCCCCTTCCAGGATTTTGATCAGGGTATGGCCCTGATTCATCTGTGTGTGTGGCTTCCACAGTCCCAGAGAACCTTAATTTTTTTTTTTTGCTCCAGAAAATAGAATGCATATTCTCAGACTTGTCACAAATTTGTTTATAAAAAGTAGTGCCCCCTTCCCCCCCCCTGGATTTTGATCAGGATATGGCCCTGATTCATCTGTGTGTGGCTTCCAAAGTCCCAGAGAAACTCAATTTTTTTTAACTCCAGAAAATAACATAATCATTCTCAGACTAGTCACAAATTTGTTTATAAAAAGTAGTGCCCTTCCCCTCCCCCTAGGATTTTGATCAGGGTATGGCCCTGATTCATCTGTGTGTGTGGCTTCCCCCACAGTTGGTTTCAGTTAATGAGCCAGGTCTTTGGCAGTTTTCATTTTAAAGTGGATGGGTCACGGGCTGGAAAGAAAGCCTGGTTTGTGTTGCTCTATGGATCTCAGTTAATGGGGCCAGGGGTCGGTCAAGTCACTCTAACAAAATGCTCATTGAAGAAAAGTTGTAGGCGGATATTTCACATTTTATGCTGATCAATAGGTTTATTGTAATAGAGAGAAAAAAAATATCGCAAATTGAGTTTGTGCAGATTAGAATAGTGTGGGTATTTAGTTCTGTACAAGTAACAATGAAAGATACAGTATTAGTCAATAAGGCTAATTTCTGCCAAGTCATGTTAATGGGCTGGGTCGTTTATGGATGAAAAGATATGGGTTGGGTAGAACATTTACATTTGAAACAAAAAAGGAAAGGATTGTTTAGAGGAATTTTCTGTTCCATGCAGTGGTCCACAACTGGTTCATCAAAGGTCGTGGTATGTGCTGTCCTGTCTGTGGGACAGTTTATATATAAGACCCCTGGCTGTTTATCAGAAAGAGTGGCGGCAGCAGGTTTCCTGTAAATAAATGTCAGAATGACCATATGACTGATGTCCAATAGCCGATAAGATAAAAATCAATGTGGTCTAGAGGCGTCATTAAATAAAACAAACTTTACTTTACTTTTGGGCTGTTTATTTGTGAAAAGAACATTTACATTTAAAATGTGTTTCTTCACAGGAAAGACAACATGTTTGTTACACCAATTGTGGAACACTGGCTGGAATGAGAAATAGCTCCAAATGCTCTTCCTTTTGAGTTATGTCTCACTAGGTTTGGATAAATATAAATAACATACTGAATATAAAGTAAAACTTAATTACTGTTTTGTTTACATGAGGAAATTAGTGCATTTGTACTTAACTACAATTTGTGTATATATATATATATATATATATATATATACGTTCCTTGAAGATGCATTGTGTTATATTATACATCTAGAACTGCCACGCTATGAAGGTTTACGTATACTTGCCTTGTCACATGGTTAGTTTGAGTCCGGTATCCTACCACTGGACTTTCATATTATACATCTAGAACTGCCACCCTGTGAAGGTTTACGTATACTTGCCTTGTCACATGGTTAGTTTGAGTCCGGTATCCTACCACTGGACATTCATATTATACATCTAGAACTGCCACCCTGTGAAGGTTTACGTATACTTGCCTGGTCACATGGTTAGTTTGACACTGGTTTTGAACCACTGTCTTCAGCTTGAGAGTCTGATATCTTACCACTGGACGGCTGAGCCTCATCCAGTTCCTTTGAAGCTGTCGGTTGTTGGATCGATCCTTCTCAATGGACCCATTTGCAGTTTTGGCTATTTTCCATTCCAAGCAGTGGTCCACAACTGGTTGATCAGAAGTGGTATGTGCTGTCTTATGTATGGGAAAGTGAATATAAAAGACCTCATGCTGCTTATCAGAAAGAGTAGCCTATGTGGCGGCAGCAGGTTTCCTGTAAATAAATGTTAGAATGATCATATGATTGACGTCCAATAGCCAATGATAAGATAAAAATCAAAGTGCTCTAGAGGCATCATTAAATAAAACAAACTTTACATCCAATAGCCAATGATAAGATAAAAATCAAAGTGCTCTAGAGGCATCGTTAAATAAAACAAACTTTACTTTAAGACACGTGTTATATTATACATGGAGAACGGTCACCCAGTGAAGGTTTACGTATACTTGCCTGGTTAGTTTGACACTGGAACTTTGCCATAATTATTGCATCATACGTGTAAGCTGTTATCCTTGTAGTTATACCATTAAAAGTGGGATCAGAATCTCGTTCTTTAATTACGCATAACAAAGGCCCATAGCTAATTTTTCTCTTATCTGTTAACTAGTACTATATACAGTACATGTACGTACAAATGTTCACAAACTAGTCAGTTTATTTCTGTATAACAAATGCCTTGGGCCATCTTTACTCGGGTCAACAAACTAGTATCGTACTCAGAGTACAAGTACAGGTACTTATAATTTGTGGATGATGTTTATTTATATATTAGTATAATTTTTTTGCGAAAATATCCGAATATAATTAGAATCTATGTAGTGGTGGCAGTTTCCTCTAAAAGACCATGAGTCACAGAATAACATATATATGACACCTAATAGTCGCTGAATAAAAACAAACAATGTGCTGGGTTGTCAATAAACAATCTTTTTCCTTTGGTTAGAATAGAAATAGACTATTTTCCATTCCAACCAGTGGTCCATAACTGGTTCATCAATGGTAGTGGTATGTGCTGCCCTGTCTGGGACAGTGCATATAAAAGACCCCTTGCTGCTTACTGGAAAGAGTAGCCAATGTGTCGGCACCGGGTTTCCTCTAAAAATATGTCAGAATGATCATATGATTGACGTCCAATAGCCGATGATGAGATAAAAATCAAAGTGCTCTAGAGGCGTCGTTAAATAAAACAAACTTTACTTTACTTTTTGGTTAGAAATACTCTATCTGTTTCTCACATCAGTGATAACGTTTGTTGATATCCCTCAAAACAGTGATACTTTCTGTTCATCTCACTCTGATCCACATGATTAATAGATACTTTAAGTGCAAAGACAAGCAAGAAAAGACAAGCAAGAGTATCAGATCTGTCTTGTTTTGACATCTAGACTGTTACGTACAGTGATGTAAGGTTACACAAAGCAGGACCAGCACAGAGGTGTAAATAATGGGGTGGGGGGTATTTCTTCGGTTTTCTGACATTTTTGGATTATGGGAATTTCGGATACGGGATTTTCGACCTGCAACATGTTTCCTCTAAAGACCATGAGTTACAAACACCATATTTCTAATACCTAATCCCCTGTTGAATTAATAATGTTCAGTATCAGATGCAGCAGTGTCCAGGCGTCCGGAACACCCCTTTTCTCATATACATTTATATATATATATTTACATTTTACAAGTAGATGGATGTGAAAATTAATCATTACCCTTCATATTTGGACACTCCCTTCTTTCAGAAATCTTGTCTCCGTGCCTGATGTTCTGTGATGTAGTTAAAGAAACAGTCCTTTCCTTTCATGTACCTGTAGAACCAGATAGTCCAGGGGGTCATGACACCCCCACCCTTCTTTTTTTTTTTAATTTTTTTTTTTACCATTTTCCTAGTGGAAGGAGGTGAAAATTAACCTTTTTTCCCTCAGTCCTATTCACTCATCAACATTTGGACGCCCCCTTTCAGAAATCCACATTTGGATCCCCTCTTACCCCCTCTCAAATCCTGCACCTGGCATGTATGTTTAATGTGTGTGGTTCAGTGACAGAACTACTTTAGCAAGTTGTCAGAAAGTTGGCGGTGCGTGACATATGAAAAGTGTTTTGATCATAAAGCCAGTTACATCTACTGGAGTTAGTTACCTACATGTACAAGCTGCGTAGTCTGATTACTTAGCCTAGTTCAGTACTCTCTGACACACAAACACACACCTGGAAGACATGCTAGCCAGGTAGTGCAGTGGTTAAGTTATACGTCTCACGGCTGGTAGGTAATGGGATCAAATCTCAGTCGATGCATGGGATTTTTAATCCCGTTACTGGTGTTGCAGTAAATTACAAACCCCTGGAAATTGTATTATTTTTTTATAACCAATCTCCATGGCATAGTAGTTAAGCTGTCAGACTTGTGGCTGGTAGGTAATGGGATCAAATCTCAGTCGAGGATGTATAGCAGTTAATTACAAACACCTGGAAATTGTATTATTTTTTTATAACTGGCCTCCATGGCACAGTGGTTAGGCTACTGGACTCGTGGCTGGTATGTAATCGGATCAAATCTCAGTCAAGGCATGAGTTTTTAATCATTATCAACATAACTCAGAGTGAGTGCTCTGCAAGGCTTAGTGAGTACGTGTTTACCACTTACACCAACCAGTGGTCCACAACTGGTTTATCGAAGGCCGTGGTATGTTCTATTGTCTGTGGGATAATGCATATAAAAGATACCTTGCTATTTATCGATAAGAGTAGTCACATTATTGTGGCAACTGCAGGTTTCGTCTCTCCTTCAAACACTAACCTCTAGCACAGGAAGCTGAGTTGTGTGCCCAGGACAGCGTGCTTGAACCTTAATTCGATATAAGCACAAAAATAAATACAACCAACCAACTCTGACACTCAAGCACACACACCTGGAAGACATGCAAGCCAAGTAGTGCAGTGGGTAAGCTATCTGTCCATGGTTGGTAGGTACTGGGATCAAATCTCAGTCGAGGCATGGGATTTTTAATCTCGGTATCGGTGTAGCAATTAATTGCAAACCCCTGGAAATCATACACCCCGGGGTGTGTAATTTCCTAGGAAATCACAACCCTCCCCTGGATATCGCACCCCCTCCCCCAACCCTAGCCCATATATGTGCATTGGGGTTTTGCGATTTTCTACTACACAGGCTCCAACCCAGAGTGAGTGCCCCACAAGGCTCAGTAGATATGTGTATTTACACCGACTGGTGATCCACAACTGGTTTATCAAAGGTTATTTTTACTACATCTTAACGAATTTTGACCTTTATAATATTAACATATTAGTTTATAGAAATAGAAAAATTATCCATATACTTTTCTTATACCTATAGATATATAAATATTATTCACAAATTATAAGTACCTGTACTTCTCTGAGTACGATATTAGTTTGTTGACCTCGAGAGAGATGGCCTGAGGCTTTTCTCATACAGAAATAAACTAGTTAGTTTGTGAACATTCGTACATAGATGTACTGTACAGGGTGACCCCAAAAAAATGCAACCCATTAAATTTTTCATAACCAAAAATAACTAAAAAAGGAGATAAACATGTGAAATTATATGAATAAATGCATAATTAAGACTCATTCTCACTAAGGGGTGCCAAGCGGTGTCGTTGAGGTTTCCATCACCAAAAAAGTAAAGTTTGTTTTATTTAACGACGCCTCTAGAACACATTGATTTATATCTTATCATCGGCTATTGGACGTCATACATATGGTCATTCTGACATATGTCTTTGGAGGAAACTCGCTGCTGCCACATAGGCTACTCCTTCCGATAAGCAGCAAGGGATCTTTTATATGCGCCGACCCACAGACAGAACAGCACATACCACGGCCTTTGATAAGCCAGTTGTGGACCACTGGCTGGAACGGAAAATAGCCCAAACTGATCTGAACAAAACGACGCATGCTAAAAACACAGTAATTCATTTTGTTCGTTGTCAGTTTCATTTTGAAACAGGCCGTCTAAACTCTATTCTATATAACAAAACAACGGTTTATTGATCAAACATTAGTTGGCTTAAAAGTATAGTATTAAAACTGATGTCCAAAAGTGGCAGTCCTCGTAAACTAAAAATAATAATTAGTGAATCAGGTTTGTATGTAAATGATCACAAACAAAGCCAAACAAAACAAATTAAATACTAACACAAAGACGGACATATCAGATTTAAATCTCATACTAAGTGTTTATGAAAAAAAAAAGTTACTGGCCATTATGTCTAGTATTATTTAAATGTTATCCGTCGCCAGTAATTTCTACTGAATTCGGGCGAGCGTTACATTTTATCTATTGTGTTTTTTTATTGCCAACTTATTCACATTAATATCCAATTAAGGTTCAAGCACGCTGTCCTGGGCACACAACTCAGCTTCCAGTACTGTCTGTCCAGGACAGAGGTTAGTGTTAGTAGGAGACACAAAACAACTGCTTTTCGATAAACAGCAAGGGATCTTTTATATGCACTATCCCAGAGACAGAATAGCACATACCACGGTCTTTGTTAAACCAATTGTGGACCACTGGTCGGTGTAAGTAGTATACACCAACCCACTGAGCCTTGCGGAGCACTCACTCTGGATTAGAGCCGATACTGAGATTAAAAATCCCATGCCTCGACTGAGATTTGATCTCAGTACCTACTACCCCTCTGTATCCGCTACTGATTTCGGACTTTTTGTTTTTATGAGGATTGCCACTTTTGGTTCGGTCCAAATATTTTTTATACTAAGCCTGTACAATATCAATATGACCATTAGAACGACAAAGTAATCTCCACTGCAATTAAAATGCATAATTCTCTGTTATTTCTTTAACGATATTGTTTTGCCATACGCTGTTATTAAATTTTGACTCCTAAACTAATTTTCTAATAGAAAATGAATAAAGTGGCAGTTCTCATAATAACGTAAAAGATTCTCTGGAGTACGGTTAGGATAAGGCTTTGCACTTAGGCAGTCTCACAGAATTTAAGGGGCGTTGTGCTCTAAACATTGATTACGAATGCAACTTACATGCATTTGTTATACTAGATCTCGTTTTCATATAAAGCAAGACATTTTAATTGAACTTTGGTATAGGGAATTCCATGTCGATTCGATCGATTTTTTTTACACATTTAAAAATTTCTAATTTCAAGATCGGAACTCCTCGTGGGTCGAAATAAGTTGGTACGAAATGTTTTTGCAGCTACAAAAATATTAAGAAGTTTTATAATAACGGCTAACGGGGGAATACACGTCACGTGACTCGAAATATATACGTCACACCTTCAACAGAAAAAACCCGTTATTTTTATTTCTATTTATTTGTCCGTGAGCATAATTCATTATTATTTTTAAAATATTGATAATAAGCGAGATGCAGTGGTTATGTAAGT
>JAULBS010128819.1:0-13553 GCA_032355785.1 Symmetromphalus regularis
CCGTTCCAACCAGTGGTCCACAACTGGTTCATCAAAGGCCGTGGTATGTGCTGTCCTCTCTGTGGGACGGTGCATATGAAATATCCCTTGCTGCTTATCGGAAAGAGTAGCCTATGTGGCGTTAGCAGGTTTGCTCTAAATAAATATGTGAGAATGACCATATGATTGACGTCCAGTAGCGGACAATAAGATGAAAATCAGTGTGCTGTAGACGCATCGTTAAATAAAACAAACCTATAATATAAAAAAATATTATTATTATTGCACAGGATCTACTCGCACTATATGTTCAGATATCCACATCTTGGTTACAAACCAAGCCCAGAAGCCTTCCACGACGAAGTTGTACGAGTAATTGACATATTTCAAACATGCTTGGAAAGATTTTCTCTCAGACACTGCGTCTACAACGGAACATTTGAAAACCTGTTTTCACAAGTAAGCATTTAAGAGGTGTTTGTCAGAAATAAATATAAAATATAGCCAAATGGATGAGTTATAATTAAGTTATAGAACAATGTCAAATACGGTTTTACATCTGATGGCTCAGTAAAATGTGGCTCGTTACAATTTTATTATTTTTAATGATTATAATTGTTTGTGGTATTTTTGTAATGAGGTGAGACTTTAATAAACTGCCTGCCTCCCTGCCTGCCAGCATGCATGCATGTATGTCAAGGCGCGGATGCAGGATTTCTGGGAAATGCCCACGATATCCAAATATTAGGTATATGACAAAAATGTTGATTCCAGTTTAGTTAACATCATTGAAAAGGTCTTAAAATGAATATTAATATGGTACAAAATACATCTGTGTGATAAATATTAAGAAAAGTATGGTTTTAAACTGACAAAAACTACCAAATTTTGGTCACGTTTTACAATGGAAAACATTAAAAATGTGTTACCGAGTTTGATAAATTTAGTCATAACTTCTTTAATTGTTGTGCTATATTAAAATCTAGGTACCAATGGAAAGCTTAAGACAAAGGCTACAAGAATACTTTAGTTGCAGTTAGATTGCATTTATAGGTAATTAATTTGATTTTTTCTAAAATTAAATAAATATATATACATGTATATATTAAAAAAAATTAAATAAATAAACCATTAGCAGACTTTGAATGAACAAAGTATAGTACTAGATATTTACATTAAGACACTAAAACCAATAAGAAAAAACCTACAAATGTAGAAAAATGTTATATACTGAAACCTCTTCACAACAAGAAGCTCAAATGCATGTCTGTAAACAAAACAAGTCACATGACCAGTGGGTTGGCGAGGACACGATTGGAAATCGGCAAGCACCAAGGGGTCTTTTATATGTATTATCCCACAGATAGGACAGCACATATCAGCCTTTGATGAACCAGTTGTGGACCACTGGTTGGAACAGAAAATAGCCCAAACTGCAGAATGCTTATTTGTAGACCACCCTCCTCACTACATCCCTCCAAAGTATTCATTTTAAATTTACTAGTTAACATACACTACATGCATGTCAGTGGCGGATCTAGAAAATCCATTTAGGGGCAGTTTAAACACTTTTTTTTTTTAAATAGCAATGTTTAGGGCCTCCACCTAGTTCCCTCACTGCATGTATATGTTTGAATAGGAAAATGTCCAAAAACATTAACAGATTCTTAGCTAATTAGATAAATTAAATAATCTTTTGACAGTCATTGAGTTTTTGTCATTACAGGTGAAAGACTTTATGGCAGCCATTTTTCCAAGACCTTCTGCATTACATCATGAATATAGACGAATGCAATGATCAGGGAGATACAGCCTTGATTTGTGCAGCACGGAGAGGAGACGTTTTTTTGTGTCAAACACTGTTAGAAAATGGAGCAAACATTAATGTCTTCAACCAGTGTGATCACCAGACGGCACTTCATGTTGCCATTGACAACCATCATATTGAAATGGTGGATATTTTGTTGTCCCATGGTGCTGATGTGCAAATGGCAGACAATGTAGGGATAACTCCTCTATATAGTGCTATAAGAATCGAGGAAGATGTAGTTCGAGATCACATTGTATCTCAGCTGATTGTGTCGGGATCTGATGTCAATGTTGGTAGTCAGGATCATGTTCCATTGTTTCTGGCTGCTAGACTCGGAATCTTGTCTGTCGTTAAGGTTAATGTCAGATTAATACAACATATGGTCTAGGGGTGCAACGATACGGCCAAAACCGTATTGCGATATATTGCTATACATACCTCAATACAGTTTGATTAATTACCAAGATATGATATTTTGATACTATCATACTAATTACTAAACATGTCATGAGCAGGCAGACCTGTACTAATTTTTGATGAAAAAAAGAGAATATATATTGTTTTAATTAAGTTTTAACTTTTATTTTTAACTTACTGTCATAGTCATAGGTTTTATAAGAATGGATACTCATTTGGTAGATATATCATGATACAGGAAACCATATCATGGTATATATTGCACTCGGCAAGTATTGTAATATACCAGTATATTGTTGCACTCCTAAGATGGACAAAACTAATTTTTGGGAGGGCGTTGGCTAATGTTTTTATCACAGGAATGGGACAGAAAATATTTTGTTTTTAAAATTTAGTTTTGCAGTAATTGATTATTAATGTAAATTGATTATCAGTTACTCATTTGTATATTAGATTTTGTTATTACAATTTTTATGGCCGTTTATGACACCATACTGAACAACATGTTTTGTAGTGGGGAGATTAGTATAAAAATTGTTACTTAAAAGTTATTTTAGTTCATAAACAAATTGTTGACTGATGACTACATGTGTGGCCCTGGGATAAGAAAATATTGTTTAAAATGTGACAAATACATAATAACAATAATTATATATATGATACATACTTTTCTCTACTTCACCATACACCATAAATAGGCATTTTAGTTTTCATTTGCCACATTACATTAATTTGAAAATGCATTAATTTCATGATTTGCAGTATGTACAAAATGTACATTGTACATGCAATTTTCACCTTCCGTATTGATGAAATACGGAAAGATATATTTTTTTAATGTTTATTTTTTCCTAATATATAATGTGGTTATAACCCCCCACCCCCACCCATTCCAGTATTAAAATCCTTAAAATATTTTTGGATCTCTCTCTCGCTTCCAAAATTAATCCATCTTCCATCTCTATAAACATGAAGAAAAAATATCTGATTTTTTTTTTAAAAATAATTTCATTATACATATACATATGTGAGTATATTTTAAGATGTTAATGATAATTAAGTTTGATTTTCTTTTTCAGATTTTATGTGAAGCTCGGTGTGAACTTAATGTTTCTAATAAGTATGGTGTGACACCGATGTATGAGTCTGTCATTAAAGGTTAGTTCAGCACAACACTGACGTATTTTATCACATAAACATGTAGGTAATTAGTATTATTTATTTAATAATCCCTCCACCCCCAGCACAAAAACAAACAGTTATTTTAATTCCACATTTTCATATTTTTCCTTATTTTAAAAAATATACATAATATATACACAAATGTTTTTATCCCTATGGATTTTTATAAACTTTGCAATGGATATGCATGGAATTGGAAATGAATATTTGAAAGGTGACATTTTGGAGAGCAGATAAGAGAACAATTTTAATATTTGCATTATATCATATCATAATATATTATTCCTGTGTAATGTCTCCAAAATGTAATTTCTAAAATATTTTTCAATTTTGATAAAGGCCTATAGCCAAAACGTAAATAAAGTGTAGGGTTTTAATATTATGGATGTGTTTATATCCCAATGGACTTTTATAAACTTTGCAAATGAATATTGTTAAAGGTATTTACAATAACATAACAACAAACAAATAAGGCTAAGGTAAAAAAAAAAAATCAGAATATAACTGAAAAATAAAGTTATTATAAAAATTAGTTTCTTTTAAAAACTTAATAAGTTATGGGTGGAATAGAAATGATTCCACCACACTCTCATTAACAAATATACTATCTATAGCAGGCTGGAGGTGAAAACAATTCACAATCTATATTAAAGTCATTGTTAAAACTTGATTTTACAGTTGCAAACAAAGTTGCTAAAGCAGTAACATAGGATGTGATTTTCAAAGTGGGAGGGGCTTATTTTTATGGGTGTATAAAATGTGTTGTTTGAAACTGTGAGGGCCATGGGTGCAATGCCACGAAATAAAAATGGTCCTGTAAAATAAGTGAATATGATACTTTTTATTGTCTTTATCATTTCTTCTTAACTTTATCATATGGTAAGAACCGTAACTCTGTATGACATTTGTCTAAACAGGTATTCTGTGTAAATGGGCACATTTATTTATCCTACATGAATCTGGTTTAGACAGTCCACTGTATTTGTTTTTAGGTCATAATTCAGTGTTAGAGTTTTTGCTGTCGAAGGGCTGCTGTGTAAACAAACAAGACATGTATGGGGCGAGTGCACTGCATGTGGCAGCCATGTTTGATAACAGGGAGGCAGTGAAGTTACTGCTTGAAGGTAAATATTTTCAAATAAATATTAACTGACAGGTGGATTTTTCTAATATCAAAGATTTACAGTTGCATGTTAAGTGACTAGCAAAACTATTTCCTTTTTGTAATAGGATAATGAGGAACTCGGACTTTTTAATTAGTTTTGTTTTCTTGTTTGTAACAAATATACATTTTTATTGTATTCTTTATTCTATATAATAACACAACATTTATCAAAAAGTGATTAATTGGTAAAATTTCTAATGTCTTATATATTTACACATTACTATAAAAAGCTTGGGTTTGTTTTATTTATTATCTTTGGTTGTACCTGCCATCTGCAGTATCTTTGATTGTTTTACTATACATATGTTTTAAATATTTATTTCTTGTTATCTTTGGATTGGCAGTATCATTGGTTATTTTATTCCATGTGTTTCTTAAATATCATATCATTTATTTCTTATTATCTTTGGTTTCATCTATAATCAGCAGTATCACTGCTTATTTTACTCTCGATCAGTCAATGTGTTTTAAATATTATTTCAATGATAATCTTATTATTTTTGGTTGTACCTATCAGTATCTTTGATTTTTTTACTCTACATTTAAATTTTTTTTTTGGGGTTTTAGCGGGAGCTAGTGTGAAGTCACGTGACCAGCAAGGTCGGTGTGCTGTTCATGTTGCTATTGAGCAGGGAAAGGCGTCAGTTGTGGAAATATTTCTCAGACATGGAGTTGACATCACATGTCCCCCAACCAGTATTAAGAAGTAAGTTTTAAATGCATACTCCCACAGATCCTTGACCTAATTAATTTCCAAACAAAGAATTAATTTCAAATATAAACATTTGATTTGTCCATAGAAATACTTCATTCAACTACTTACATAATCACCATATCTTGCTTATTATCAATATTTTAAAAATAATAATGAATTATGCTCGTGGACAAATAAATCTTTAAAAAATGTTTTTTTTTCATTGAAGGTGTGATGTATATATTTTGAGTCACATGACAGGTATTTCCCCATTAGCCATTATTTTAAAACTGAATATTTTTATAGCTGCAAAATATTTCGTACCCATTTATTTAGTCCCACGAGGAGTTCCGATCTTGAAATTTGAAACTTTTCAATGTGAAAAAATTGATCGATTTGACATGGAATTCCGCATACTATTGTTCAGTTAAAATGTGTTGCGTGATATAAAAACGAGATCTAGTATAACAAATGCATGTAAGTTTCATTTGTAATCAATATTTAGAGCACAAAGACCCTTAAATTCCACGGAACAAAGCCTTTAGGGCATATCTGGGATGTAGCAGTCACTAAAATCACATAGTATTCTCTATTCTGTTTTGTAGTATATCAGTCCAACCATATGCTCAACTATTTGTCTCTCGCACATCATAGGAGTTGGGTTCTTTTAATACATACCCATGTCTGATGTTGTGTAAATGTACTGTATAATAAAATAAAATGGCATGTGCCTTTGTAAAAAAATAAATATTTTAGTGATAGTGAACAGATTTTTGTGTGAAAATATTTTCATTATTAAATATTTTTTTTTCGTTTTTATCTCATTGGTGATAAAATAATATGCTGGGGTGATGCTAAACACATGTACTGTATATCTGGAAATTAATTTGAGAATTATATTAATATGAAAGATGTAAGTCAGCGTTATTTATTTTTAAGGTAAGATGTTTTTTTGTCAGAGGCAGATACAGAAATTTTGGTAGCATTCAAAAGAGCATTCAAAACTGAAAAGATTTGACATTGGTGTGGGGATTCAAAGTCACATGACAAAATATAATGGGAAAATATAAAAATTGGTGGCTGGAGGGATTTGAAACCAGCTCTCTTGGATCCGCTTCTGTTTATTGTTTTATGATGAAAGTGCATTAGGAAAATACTATCTCAAAGGGAGACCACTTTTTTCAGTATCATGTCACATTTAGTCTAAGGGAGTGGGATCTAGCTCAAACGGTAGCGTGTCTGCCTGTGAACCGATTGGTCGTCGGAACGGTCCTTCTCAGTGGACCCATATACAGTTTGGACTATTTTCCGTTCCAACCAGTGGTCAACAACTGGTTTATCAAAGGTCGTGGTATGTGCTGTCCTGTCTGTGGGACGGTGCATATAAATGATCCCTTGATGCTTATCAGAAGGAGAAGCCTAAGTGGGGGCAGTGGGTTTCCTCTAAAGACATATGTCAGAATGACCATATGTATGATGTCCAATAGCCGATGATCAAATAAAAATCAGTGTGCTCTAGAGGCGTCGTTAAATAAAACAAACTTTACTTTGCATTTAGTCTGACTGAGAGTGTGTTCATTTGATAATCTACAGACCACAGTATTGCTTTCTTTTCAGACTGCCTTGTTTGCGGCGAGCAGCAGAGAGTGGTTACACAGATACAATCCACGTGCTAATTCGTGGCTGTTCCTCGCTTCCAGTAGAACAAATCATGCACAGTTTTCGGTATGTGTTTCTTTTCATACTTTGTACCCAGCATTAAAAACTTATTATATATATTATATAAAGTGAAAATATTTTAAACTATAATATTTCAACATATATTGTATCACTAAATAATGAGTAGGGCTTGTTTTTCAACAAGAAGTTTAATATTTCTGTATATCAAAATTATAGAATCCAAATAGATTCCCATAAAATCAGATTTCAGATGGAATGTTTTAGAATTCAGCTAATAATCCACTAACATCTAGTAGAAAACAATAACTACAATGTCCAAATAATAACTGTATTAGTTTATTACCAACAAATTTTGAATTAGCCAAGTTATGTTGTAAAAAAAAACAATGATTTAAAAAAATGGTCAAATTTGATGAAAAATGAGCCTCATGGTGAGAGTGAATTGTTGAAATTTGTTGATAATTGTCAAGATCATTTTTGTTGGTTATATTTAAAACCAAAAACTTTTTAGTTTTTTTCTAGATTCTGCAGACATTTTCTAGTGATATATAGTTAGGATTAAATGACCATAATGTGCTTATTAATTTGTTTTAATCAATCCTTCCATCAGTTCATCCATCCATACATCAGTTCATCCATCTATTCATCTATCCATCCATCCATCCTTCAGTTCATCCATCATTTCATCCATCCATCCTTCAGTTCATCCATCATTTCATCCATCCATACATCAGTTCCTCTATCAAACCATCCTTCATCCATCAGTTCATCCATTTATCCATCATTTCATCCATCCATCCATCCATCCTTCAGTTCATCCATCCATCTATCGATCCTTCAGTTCATCCATCAGTCCATCCATCCATCAGTTCATCTCTCCATCCATCCATCAGTTCATCCGTCCATCCTATCATCCATCCAATCAACCATCCATTCATCCATCAAATCATCCATCCATCAACTAATTTTTTTAATTTTTATTTTGCAGAGACAACTGTGAGCTATTACAAATTTTCATTCAGTCAGGAGTCGACTGTGAACAAATAAACTCATTAAGAAACTACCTAGCTTCCTTCGAAGATTGTTCTGGGAAGATTTCCTCTATATTCAAGCTACACTTCCAATCCGTGCCATCTCTCAGACAGTCGTGCTGTGTCAGAATCCGACGATGCTTGGGAAATAAAATTCTTCATTCAGTCAACTTACTACAACTGCCAACCTCTCTACAAGACTTTGTTTGTTTGGATGAAATCTCATGACAAATGTTGTCTCTCTTAAAATTGAATTACAGACATTGAATTTCACAATACCACAGAATTCTGTCATCATGCTCCATAAGGAACTGGTCACTGGCATAAGAAATGGGGGGAGGCAAGGGGGGCATGTGCCCCCCACTTTTTAGATATTTCATAGATAAGGAACTTTGACATATGCAATTATAACCTTGGTAACTGGCGTAGGAAATGGGGGGGAGGCAAGGGGGACATGTGCCCCCACTTTTTAGATATTTCGTATATAAGGAACTTTGACATATGCTATTATACCCCTGGTAACTGGCGTAGGAAATAGGGGGGGGGAGGCAAGGGGGACATGTGCCCACCACTTTTTAGATATTTTGTATATAAGGAACTTTGACATATGCTATTATATCCCTGGTCACTTGCGTAGGAAATGGGGAGGGGAGGGAGGAGTGTGCCCTCACTTTTTGTATGTTTCATATATATTGATTCATTTTCCTCTTTTTTGGCACCTTCCACTCCACTGCAGGTGTATCATTGTAAGGCAAGATTACCCAATACAATACCTGTGTTTCTCAAACCATGCATTGTTACACCTGATATTATGAGTTGGCACTGTTTTTGAGTCAGTCTTGCCACTTCGTAATCCTGTAGCTCACATAGTAGTGTGTCCACCTGTTAACCGGTTGGTCTTCGGATCGATCCTTCTCAGTGGACCCACTTGCAGTTTGGGCTATTTTCCATTCCAACCAGTGGTCCACAACTGGTTCATCAAAGGCTGTGGTATGTGCTGTCCTGTTAGTGGGACAGGGCATATAAAAGACCAATTGTTGCTTATCAGAAAGAGTAGCCTATGTGGTGGCAGCAGGTTTCCTCTAAAAATGTCAGAATGACCATATGATTGATGTCCAATAGCCAATGATAAAATAAAAATCAATGTGCTCTAGAGGCATCGTTACATCAAACAAACTACTTTTTTCTTCTCTTCAGTTTCGTAAGATGATATTATAACTTCAGATGAGTTACTTAGTGAATCTCACTGTTAGTTGGGGTCGCCAGGGATACCTCATAACTTTTCTTCAAAGGTTGGTTGTTGAAAATGTTTTTAAAACTTGTTAGGTTTTAATTTGTTAATTTTTAATCCACAAAGCCCTAAAATTAAGAGAAGAAAGAATTTTTGTATCAGGATGTATTTAAATTCTTGATAGAGATTAGTTTTGTCATTGTTTTGATCGTTATGTTTTTTATTATTATATTATTATTAATGTTTATATACTGTTCTGTTGCCTGCAGTATGGATGTATATTTTATTTTGTATATTTTGAATACAATAAACTGACTGAAATAGTTAAAATGACATAATTTGCACTTTTGTGAAATTATAATGACATGTTACTACAGACAAGCTTATTGGTCACGATGGCCAGAGCTGTCCAATGAAATAACAGCTACCACCCACCCCCAGTCATTTACTAATCAATTATATTTTTAATATAAAATAACTTTTTAGTAACACTTTTTTAGCCATTCTGTCCTCTCCATACCTGGAAAGTTGCTAGCCTTTCTTCCTTTTCTCTTCCTCCCACCCCCCACCCCCAAGAAGAAAGTTGATATTGCTCTGATATGAAGACGATAAAATGTCTCTTCCTTGCTACAATATGGGGTCATTCAATGATATCAGCACTATGTATTTGTACAGAGAATGGTCACTTTCAGACCCCTCTCCTCAAATTAGTATATTCATAATATTAATTTATGTTCATATTGTAATGATGACTTTAAATTTGTGTGGGCTTTGACGGTTTCCATCTTTTGTACAGTATGCTTTGCAAGGGCGAAAATCTGTTCCTGAAAGGGGAGGGGGGAACACACCCTTGTCCAAGAAGTGGGGGGACGAACTTGCTGCCCCCCCACCCCAACATTATAGACCACTTGTGTACTTGGGGATATTTGCGCTAAGACGACATGGTTACATTGATACAATAAAGAGAAATACTGGTAAAGATTATTATTTAGGCATTTTAAATTCACTAAAATTTTCAGTTTTTCTAAGCAAAAAGTGAGGGGGGATAATTATATAGGTGCCTCCCCCCCTGTTTAAAAAGGGGCGGACGTGTCCCCCCAGGGATTTACGCTTATGATGCTTAGTACAAATAGGCATATGTCAACAATTGTGAACAATCTAAAATGGGGAAATTATTTCACTATAAATTGTATGACATATATAACTAATAAATCGTACGAAACATTTTTTACATTTAGTTCTTCCCATAACATTATTAGTCCTTTAACTTTTTCCTATTTGTACAAATCAGAGGAGGGGATAGAAATTTAAATTAATCATTAAACTATGTTGATTGAAATCTTTTAAAATCTTTACATTGTATGCATATTTAGGGGAGAGAGATGTTTGAATATTTGTACTTTCTGCGAATAGAAAAATTCCAGTAATTGTGAACCATCCTTTAACTTCCTTTGTGAAAAGTAGTTGTGAGACATTGTACACAGTTTGTTGACTTTGTGTCTTCAAATGAAAAAATGGATCCATTTGCAGTTTGGGCTATTTTCCGTTGCAACCAGTGGTCAACAATTGGTTCATCAAAGTCCATAGTATGTGCTGTCCTGTCTATGGGACAAGGCATATAAAAGACCCTTGCTGCTTATCAGAAAGAGAAGTATACGTGGTAGCAACGGTTTTCTCTAAAATAAATATGTCCATATGATTGATATCCAGTAGCCGATGATAAGATAAAAATCAATGTGCTCTTGAGGCATCATTAAATAAAACAAACTTTTTCAAATGAAAAAAAAATGAAACTTTCAATTTGACTTGAAGAAAAACTAATTTCATCACACAAACATTGCTAATATGAGGAATAATAGTGCACGGTTTCCCGGATTTCTAACCATAATTTTCAACATTTAGTGTCAGGAAAAAACAAAGGGATAGAAATAAAAATAAATGCTGTTTTTATTCTACAATTATAAAAGTTTAATGATATCCACTATATAAGCAATATGTGACTCAGGCTGTATTGGTGTTTTCTACATGTGGAGTATGTATTAACACCTCAGTCTGTGTATATAATTTATAATGTGGTGAGATTTATATTGGAATGTACTGGAAAATAAATTATATATTTGGTTAGAAATTGGTGAAGTAATGTTTTATTATTATCTTGCAAAATATCAAATGATCTTGAATTGCAAGGACTGTTCTGAGGACAGTAAGATTTAACAATACAAAATTAGTGCATTTTAATTAATATTTAATTTGATTTTTGTATGAGTTGTAAATGTTTAATTAGGCATACTGTGTATTTCATGAAATGTCTTACAGTACAGGGCCTGCGGAGAGCAGTTGAAAGTGAGGGAGCCACTGAAAAGTGGGTGACCGAAAGGCAGCAGTATTCCTACAGGAACACCTTCATACTTTGAAAATTCTCTGTATTTCGGATACTTTATTTTGTGACCAAGCCTGAAAATATTTTTATTCAGCATAAACATTTTGTTAGCGATTGTTTTTATTAGTTGTCCCCTAAAAAGTGGTGGGGTGCAGGGAGCCTAACCCACCCTGCTGTGACTTCATTAGAAGTTTTGGATTATACCATTGATGCTGTTTGGTCTTCAAAGGATCGGTGTTTGAACCAAAAATTAAGAAAACTAAAAAAAGTGAATGAATACCATAGTTTTTTTATTTTTTTATTTAAAACTTAAGAGTACATTCATTTATTGATCATGAGCTACTGAATATTCGACATTTGGTAATTTTTACTTATAAAGTAAAAGTAAAGTTTGTTTTATTTAATGACGCCTCTAGAGTACATTGATTTATTGATCATCAGCTACTGAATATTCGACATTTTGTAATTTTGACTTGTAAAGAAAAAGTAAAGTTTGTTTTATTTAACAATGCCTCTAGAGCACATTGATTTTTATCATCATCGGCTATTGGACGTCATACATATGGTCATTCTGACATATGTCTTTAGAGGAAATTTGCTGACGCCACATAGGCTACTCTTTCTGTAAGCAGCTATGGATATTTTATATGCACTTTCCCACAGACAGGACAGCACATACCACAGCCTTTGATGAACCAGTCGTGGACCACTGGTTGGAACAGAAAATAGCCCAAACTTCAAATGGGTCCACTGAGAAGGATCGATCCGACGACCAACCGGTTAACAGGTGGACACTATACCATTTGAACTACATCCCGCTCTTTTTTTTTTTGACATATAGCCATCAGAGAAAACCTGCTACATTTTCAAACCTGTCTACCTTTCCGTTCTCTCCGTACTATTTCCAGACAGACACCCCAAACTACGGCATTATGGCGATATAGTCAAAGTTTCTTCTGGCTGACAGTCACCGGATTTATTTATTTATTTAAAATACTAATTGTTTTGAAATTATTGCTAAAGTTGTCAGAGTTCGCTTGCACCGAGAGCATTTGCATAACTTCCTGGGTGAAAATTCAATTGTCATGTGTGAGGTATGCCTGACAGAACTCTTATGGTCCCTAGGTTCCTGAAAGGGCTTTTTATGGGTTGACAGATCTGCATTTTTCATTTGGAAACAACAGGCGTTTCCCCGTTTTTTAAGGTGCTTACATACACCATCTGTCAGAATTTAGATAATCATGCAAGCCATGTTATGATCAATTCCAAGGTCCCTACTCAATAGCATAATACACCCCATCCCTCCCGAGGAGTGAATACCTTTGTCTGACCAAGTTACTGACAAGTAGAAGAGCTCACTTTTCTACGTGATCAAATTAAGCCAACATGGTGCTACAGTGACGGCGCTTAGCAAATATTAAGGTGCTTTCATAGCAAGCTAAGGGAGCATGGCCCGTAGCGGCTTATGGCTCTGGGGAAAGCTCTGAGCAAGGTATCTTTTATATTGATTTTTCCACAGATAGGACATCACATACCATGGGCTTTGATATACAAGTTATGTGTACTGTTTGGGAAAGGCAAAGACCAATTAGTGTATGAATCATCCCATGGGGTTTGATCCTGTTACCAAACCACCTCAGGCCTGTGCTGTACTAATTAAGGATAATGATTAAATATAATCAGCACTATGCAGTTAGTTAACGACATAGGATCGTAGCTTAAGTGGTAGTGTGTCCACCTGTGAACAGTCAGTCATTGGATCGATCCTCTGTAGACACATTTGCAGTTTGGGCTATTTTCCATTCCGATCAGTGGTCCACAACTGGTTCGTCAAAGTCATGGTATGTGCTGTCCAGTCTGTTGGATGACACATAAAAGACCCCTTAAACAATTAGTGTATGAATCACTCCATGGGGTTTGATCCTATTACTAAAGTACCTCAGACAAGTGGTATATTAATTAAGGATAATGATGAAATCCCCCC
>JAULBS010128830.1:0-13553 GCA_032355785.1 Symmetromphalus regularis
CACACACACACACACACACACACACACACACACACACACTCTCTCTCTCTCTCTCTCTCTCTCTCTCTCTCACACACTCACACACACACACACACTCTCTCTCTCTCACACACACACACTCACACACTCACACTCACACGCACATACTCACACACACTCACACACACACACACACGTTTAATGTTTATACAATATTGTAAACGAATTTATATATTGTTATTTTTCTTCAGTTTATTTTTTCTTTCTGATACTTTAACAAACGTTAACAAATAATAAATCTCTGTTACAAAAACAATATTTTCTATAATAAATAATTAAAATACATGTTATCCACACCTAATGTGTTGTTTATATTACATTATAAACGAATCTATTGCTGTTTTTCTTCAGTTTATTATTTTCTTTCTGATACAATAGCAAACGTGAGGTTAAATTTTTAAGACGAAAAACAAAAACAAAACTAAACAACAATAGTATTTTCTATAATAAATAATTAAAATACATGTTCTCCACAGTAATATGTTTATATAACATTGTTATTTGCTATGATTTTTTTCGGTTTATTTTTTTCTTTCTGATACAATATCAGACGCGAGGTTAAATCTTTGTTACCAAAACAGCAATGGTTATGTATTGATTACAGATCGATATTCAGAATGGGAGAGATCCTAGCTTAAGATTGCCAATATAAACATATCAACACAAGTTAAATGGTCCAATCAATAAAGATTTCAATAAATGGGAAATATCTGAAGATTTATTAGTCACGATAATATTATTTTACTTGCAGCAGAGAATGCTCTTACGTCAAGTAGAATTAATTTCACATCATCGGATCAACAAAGTGACAACAACAAAACGAAAAAAACTCGTACGATCACGATTTGTGACGGAATGACGTCACGGCGATGAGCTGATACAATTTTAAGATTAATGTCATCGGTGTGTTCCGCTCGAGTTCGATATCCGTGTCATCGGCAATGATACGATGTTCGGATATTGTCGATGTGTGACGGAATGACGCCACGGCGATGACCTGTAATAATTGTAGTGAACCGGTCGGTCGTGGGATCAATCCTTCCCAGTGGACCCTTTTGCAGTTTGGGCTATTTTCCTTTCCAACCTGTGGTCCAAAGCTGGTTCATCAAAAGCCGTGGTATGTGCCATCCTGTCTGTGGGACGGATAATATAAAAGACCCCTTGCTGCTTGTAGGAAAGAGTAGCCTATGTGGCGGCAGCGGGTTTTCTCTAGATACATATGTCAGAATGACCATATTATTGACGTCCAATAACCGATGATAAAATATAAATCAATGTGTTCTAGAGGCGTGGTTAAATAAAACAAACATTACTTTTTTTTACACCAGGTAACATCAGGTAATCCTAACCATAAGTCGGTCATACACTTAGCTCTTACATTGATTAAAATATTCTCTATGTCTTTTGCTAATAAAAAGCAACTTTAACCCGATCTCCATTTACTGTAATCAATAGTTTACATAACTTAGTACACTCCGTATTTATAACTCTTGAACTATATCGTACTTCAAATTCTATTATATTCGTTGTTAACTGAAAACATATATATTCATAAATAACAAGAAAATATGTTATAGACATTGAAATACACCACTTTTTAGTTGTTTATTATTATTATTATAAAGTAATTATTATAAAATATTTTTACGTATTAATATTGTCACACTTACCTTGTCTGTCATCATGGTAAGGTACTCAATGGTTATGTTAGATACAGTTTTCTTTTTTATTGTTTTATCGTATTAATGGTTTACTGTGTGTTGAGCAATATCCTGCATGCCCACACGCTATACCAGCAACTACGACAACTACGTGTTAGACATCACACAGGACTCGTTGAGCTATGTCTACACTGGATTTCTATTTCATTAATAAATTAATAGAGACGCATAAAACTCGTGAGTTAAGCCAAATGCTGCTAATGACATGCATTTGATGAGATGCATTCTGGTTCAAAGAATTTCTGATAACTCGTGATAAAATTATTAAATTAATTAGATTGTTAAATCGGAATTTGAGAAAGTCTATCTGCAAAAGTTTCTAGTTGTTGTGCAACACAAGAGTAAGTGAACTCAACGGCCTAGATAAGAAATTATCAAGTCTGCGTTCAGGACGAAATTGCTAGGTAGATTCGTTTTTACGCCTCATGTTAAAGTTAATAGAAATTAAATGTTTGGAACCAGTGAAATTGCTACATAGCTACCGCAGAGGCTAGCATGTCCTGAACGCAAGTCGGTTCGTGTTAGTCGTAAATGTCAATACCATTTATAATCTTGTCGTTGACTCTGCATGAATTAAAGCAACAGGAAAATAACAAGCAAGCACTATGCATGTCATCCCTTTTCATTGACCATGACACACGAATACAAATCACAATGTAGTTTTGGCTATTTGTTGCAGAGAAGGTTGGATTAACAAACACATATATATAACATATATAAATAATATATAATATATTACATATATAAATAAACAACATTTTTAATTATGTAAACATATAATAAAAATAATGAGTAACAGTCAAAATAAATCTTTTTCATAATGTTGAACTTCCCTATAATGAAATTAGTCGAACAGCAGATAATCGCCATGGGATGAGAAAGATTATTAAATGAATCGTTCATTGTTTGTTCAAATGATTATATGTTCTACGAAACAAACAATTGGACCACTTTACTTACCAGTTTTAGTTTTATAAACTAATCTGGCTAAAATGAAAACTAAACAACATGGTAAATTTTTTTTATTTAAATCGTAATCAAAATAATATAATTTATATACGAAAGACATATAGGCTAAACCTCGCTATTCTGCTCTTGTGAATCATTGTGACAATATGAATAGACCTAATGATGAAACCAAGTGTACACTAACGATTGGCGTTTCAAACCCACTTGTGGATCCCTTAGGTCAAACAAAACAATACGCTTGGTTCGGGTCACATAGATGATGAAAATTAGGGCAGGTAGGTAGGCATAATTTCTTTCTTTTTTTTTAACTTTTTTTTCTGAAGGTTAATTTTGAATTGTTCCCGGGACAAATTGGGGGCAGATTTTGGGAAAAGTCCACTAGATGTAAGAAGTTGATGCAACATTGAGACTACACTAAAATCCCTAGTCTTTTACTGGCAATACAAATGGCAGCACTTCCAACAGTATGGATTTATCATATGAAAAGAACTGGGCCACCAAGAGTCGGTAGCGTACAATTAGTTTTCTCATCTTTATAAAATTGTCTGTAGTCGCATTTTATGGGCTCTAGAAAATACGGTCGGTCGGGTGACCAGGACCAAGGGTATTTTTTTTTATTTGGCCATATAAGCACAGCTGTTATTTGTCAAGGTTTTTCTTACTATCCCTTTCAAATACTGAGTAGGCCTATTAAATATTTTCCGCTATATTGATGGTCTTATTCAATAACAGCAATTAAACATTGGATTCCACTCAAATTGTTTGAAAAAAAAGGATAATTACAGCTTTTGAAAATTAATTTTTTTGTTTTATAATAATAATAATATAATAATAATAACAACAACAACAATAATAATATAATAATAATAATAACAATAACAATAATAATAATAATGACGACAATACAGGGGCGTTGGAACGAAATTCATATTGGGGTGCTGCTCAATATTGGGGGGCTGCTCCCGTTTCTGAACATAAGAATTTGCCGGTGAATAATACAACAATGAATTTTTAAAATCACACATATTTATGAGAATTATTGGGCTGCCGCCCCCCGGCTCTGACGCCCCAGCAATAATAAAAGCCAATACTGGTGGCTCCAAATGTCAGAAAATTGTGATACGCTAATTCTGACTTCACGTTTCTATTTTCATCAAGTGTGCTGTTTTGAACATGATAACCATTTAGTCGTTCAGGACTTACGCCACCGAGGCGGTTTGAACTTGTCTTCAATCATTGTGTAATATACTGGGTGTGGGGAGATACTAAATGTAATAGTTCATTTAGGTAATATCAAAATATTTCTCAAAAAAAGAATGACGTGGTGACGTGGTTTTGCCCATTTAGTACAGATGTTATGATCATTCATTGTGAACCGTGAATTACTTCCAGTTCGGTTTATTAATGATTTATAAATCAATTAAGTAGGCATCATCAATTACTTAAAATCTGTTCTAATATTTTGATAGAAATGTTTAATTCGGGAGCATTATGCACTGCGTAAACTTTTCGAGTTTTTCCGAGCTCTCCATTTGCGATATAAAAGGTGGAATTATAAGTAAAGAAGAAAGAAAATGTCGCTTGTCAGTAATCTGCCATGACAAGCTGTTATAAATAGTTTTGTGACGAAGACCTTTAACGAAATGCAGAAAAATTAACAGAATATATTCTGGTAAAATTTAAATACACATGTTATCTTCTTGTTGCTGATCATCCATAACAGTAATTCTGATGACAAAATTGTTAAAAACTGGTTTGGTAAATATGTTTATGTTTTGATGTTTTCAAATGTTTGTAAACTTTCAGTTTTAAAAACCCACACCTCGGCAGGTATTGAATTGAATGATAAATACAATTCTTCTCCTAGCTGTAATGTGACCCTACCAATAATGGATATTGTCATTCCACAGCAGACATTTGTCAATAAAAAATGTAAGGAAAGAATTCTGAATTATTCAATTTATTGGGGTGTGCATTTGACAGTCAGCCGTGGCCCTTGGACCTGGTGAGAGAAAACAATGTTGGGCGAGTTAAAACTACCTTGATTTGTCCGTCTGGTGACCCAAACCTAACCCTAAAACCGATCCTAACCCAACCAAACCCTAACTCAAACCATAAAACTGACCCTAACCAAACCTAACCCTAAAACTGACCCTAACCCTAAAACTGACCCTAACCTAACCCTAAAATTTAACCAAACCTTATAGCTAACCCTACCCTAAAACTGACCCTAGGCCTTAACCTGACCCTATTTTATCAATTATCATTTACTATGGAATGGGGAAACACAATACAGTTGCAAAATGTTGATTCTTTGAGGATTTCACTACTAACTTGGTGGCGGACAGATCCTATAACAGTACCCAATAATCGGATAAAAATAATATTGACAACATAGATTTTTAAAATCATAAAAATGCTATATAAATATAGTTTTCTATAAAAAAAAACTCAAAAATTAAATGGGCAAGTCAGAGTGTAGACATGACTCACCTGAATGACAAGTCTTCTCTACAAATTGAGTACTGTAATGTTTATATTAAAATTGCTTTGTAATATGGCTTATTTACATAAAATTTGATTAGCAAAATACTAAATGTTATTCAACTTATTGTCAGCAATTAGTTAAGTTACAACTAAGTAACATAGCTGGAGGAAGAAAGTATTCCTGTACTACATTGATACAGAAGGCAGAGTTACATGTAAGTGTGTATACATGTAATGGGTTACTTGTTATATATTTAGTGATGTAATTTGTGTTTCAGAAACTGACAGTTCACAATGAGTATGTTGACAGTGGAAGAGTGTGATCTGCTTGGGGATTCTAAGTATCGAACATACATCACACAGGTGGAAAAAGCTCTCAAAAGCTTTGAATACACTAGTGAATGGGCAGATCTCATCTCTGCTCTCGGAAAGCTAAACAAGGTGATGTTTATTGATAAGATAAATTTTTGGGGAATCACATAATTAAACATCAAGTACTCTAACAACTTTCCAAGGATAACTCATAACACCCATACAATTTAAGTAAACAGACATGATAATGTAAATTATTTGTACATGTATACATGTTATTAGGCCATAATTTGTAAATTTTTACAAAAACCTTTATCTTGAGGTTTAAAATGGTCATGACATCTAATTAAAAAGTGATAAAACATAACTGTTAACACTTTATAGATTGATCTGGATTCAGTACTGGTACATAAGTTTATAACTTAATTACAGAATAATTTGTTTATTACTAAATAATAAATAGTGTATATTGAACAATTTCTATAAATAGCATTTTTGTGGTCATCAGGTGCCTTGGAGCAGCATGCATTCATTTGACTAGCTGTTTATTTTTATCAGCCAATCAGATGCAGTAAATTCACAACATTTCAAAACCAAGTATGTTTTAGACCATTTTAGTATTTTTACTTCCTTCTACTGAACAATTTTATTATTGTCATATGGTTTTGCAAGAACAGTGACAATACATTATTATTATTGCATGCTTTTTATCATCTGACTTCGACATCCCAGTCTTTTAATGATAAATCTTTATTTTGCAGGTTTTGCTTTCTCATCTCAAGTATCAGGTGGTACCAAAGAAGGTGACAATTGGTAAGCGGTTAGCGCAATGTCTACACCCAGCCCTGCCAAGTGGTGTGCACCTGAAAGCTCTCGAGACATACGACATCATCTTCAAATGTATTGGCACTCAGCGTCTGGCGCAGGACCTATTTATTTACAGTGCTGGGATGTTTCCCCTGCTCACTAACGCTGCTATGAGTGTAAAGCCGGTACTGCTGACAGTCTACGAGAATCACTTCGTGGCACTGGGGAAGCACATCAAACCTGGTCTCAATGGTCTGCTGTTAGGACTGTTACCCGGCCTGGAAGAGGGTGCGGAGTTCTTTGAAAGGTGAGGTGTCATTTTAGTAGCGGATCCAGGGGGTCAGGACAACCGCCCTTTTTTAAATTTCTTTTTTTTTACCCTTTTCCGAGTGGATGGACGTGAAATTTTCCCTATTTCTATTCACTCATCACTTTTCGACCCCCACTTTTAAGAAATCCACATTTGGACCCCCCAACCCCCTTTCAGAAATCCTGCATCCACGCTTGCCTTTGAAGTAGACCAAACCTTAAAAATTGTGTTGTAAGTGTACTTGTTTTTTCATCTTGTTCAGTTTGTTAGCAGTATAGAGTATACTAAACAAGTTCTAATGCAAACATTATTTTATGGAAATGATTATAGTATTCTGTTTATTTACATTACATATAAATGTTTATAAATGTTTGTTTACAACACATAAAAGAAACCAGCTAATGATAAACAAATGTTGTTTGTTTTTGTTTAATGATATTACTATAACATTGATTTATTAATCATCGGCTTTTGGATGTCAAACATTTGGAAATTCTGATGTGTAGTCTTCAGAGGAAACCCACTGCTGTTTTCAGTAAACAGCCAGATTTCTTTTATATGCACTTTGTCACAGACAGGAAAGTACGTAAACTCAGGCTAATTTTAACAATCTCATTTATTTGATGATACAGATACCCATTTCTTCTATATACAGTGCATGTAGATGTAATAAATAAAGTTAATTTTACTTACATAGAGTTAACACATTGTTGGAAGAATTCTGTGATGGAGCAGAGCCTGAATTCTTCTTTACATGTCTGTGGGAGTGTGTGTTGTCGTGTCCGAGTGTACGTTTGCCAGCATTCACGTATCTTATCTCTCACTTCAATAAGAAACAGACAATGGAGGACCAGCTTCACATGATGGGACTTGACCTAGACATCTTGGTAAGTTTTCAAAACGTTGATCAATTCTATTTCTAAAATAGGATGAATTTAACAGGAGCGCAGAATAACAAGATTGTCTAGTACCAATCGAAATGTACTAGTCTACCAAAAATTACAGCACAATATTTAATATTACAATATAAACTTCACTTGAAATGATCATTCACTGCAAAACATTCCTTACAGCAACTTTTATTTGTATTATAGTGTAAGTGAAGTATGAAGAAAAATAAAGTCAGTCACAAAAAGGGAGGTAACCCATCAGACTGGTTGTTATGTCTTGTGAATTCTGTTGGAATTTTTAATTCCCTTTGATGAAGGGACTTATACTTCCTGCACCCCTGATTTAACCATTGTCTTTGTTGTCCTGGTGGTGCCTTGAACAAGTAGATAAATCATATGAATCCTACAAGTTAACTCAAATTGGCAATAATTTCAGTTTAAAGTTTACAGTAGACACAGTTGTAAACAGATAAGCATGGGATACGTGTATGTACTAATAGTCTAAATATGTATAACCTCGATTTACCGCCTACTGTTGTACCAATGTGATTTTGGCATTATATCGAGTTGGCGTTAAAGTGAGGGCACCAAGGAAGCAATACCAAACTTTTTTTTTCATTTAAAAGTATTAAATGTTATACACTTTGTTTAAAATGAAAATAAACAACAAAAACAAAACAAGGTAACAAGATAAACATTAAGTTTAATTTGTCAATCGGCAGTGAACATTGGGAATATAAAAACATACAAGGTAGAAAGGCAAAAACATGTACGCTAAATTTGATTAGCACAGTGTCAAAGTCAAACCTTTTAAAAAACAAAGTCCAGAATATTTTCTGCTTTGTACTCAGAAGAATTAATTCGTTCACCTTTGTTTGGTGAGAAGATATTGAATTTACATCAGATCCAACTGAATATGGACTACCATCTATAAAGCGAAGAATTGTTTTGATTGAGTCTCACGCACATGCCACTGAGGCGACTTCTTTCGGTTTAGGGTCAGAATCGTCTAGCTTACTTTGAGCTTTGCAACTCCTCAGCATATATACAGTAATAGTAAAAATGGATGTTTATTTATTAAATGTGAATAATACTTGATTACACTAAAGTTACTGACATTATGCATTTTACCCAAAATTGCCAATCAAAATTATTATCATGTGATCATCAGAGTGGCTTTTTGTCTTGTTGTTGTACTGCTACTTCTTTGAACTGCAGAATCACTGCCCTGACAACTAACTGTAACAGTGGTGTTGTCAATCATTAGACAATAACAAAAGTAATAACTCCTGATGAGCTTAATCTTGGCCAATGTACTCCTGTTGAGCTGCTTGATTACACCTAATTGAAGCATTGGCAATACAATCGAGAGGACTAACATATAAAATCTGTTTTGTTCAAAAACATGTTTGGCGGATATTGAGGGTGGCACTAAATAGAGGGAATTAACAAAGTAAACAAATGTACTTGGAAGAAAGTTGGCGATACGAGAGGTTGGCATTAAATCATGGGGTGTTAAATTGAGGTTATACTATACTTTGAAGCCAATAAGCATTGCTATGTGTGTTTGCTACCAGTTTAAATATCATGGAGGTTAATTCACTTTTAAACCAATAAGCATGAATTATGTATTGTATGTTTGTACTTCTAGTCAAAATATGTTTGTTGTTAAAATACTCAAATTAATAAGCTAATTACTGAGCACTACTAGTGTTAAATATTTTTGCGGTTAACGTCTCTTGACAGATATTTTAGCAGATACTGCAATGTATATTTTTTAACTTTCTTCATGTGTATATGTTATTGCAGGTGCGGTCATTGTGCAGCAGTATGCAGGACACCAGCGTGTTGGTTCAGCGCAGTGTCTTGGATTTCCTCCTGCTGGCCTTCCCAATGCACAACAGTCAGCTTACAAAGGAAGACATTGGAAGGATTGTCAGTGCTGCTATTTCAGTTGTGTTGCGGCGAGACATGTCACTCAACCGCCGACTCTACAGCTGGCTATTGGGAACTGCATTCAGTGGATCAGCGAGTATGCATTCCATTTTACCAGAATCCTCTCGTCTTCAACGATCAGATAGTACTTCAACAAACAGTGAGATAGACTTGGCTTATTTTACACACTTTTCTAAAGATCTTCTTGTGCAAGCCTTGAAGGTGAAGCTGGCTGATTTCAATAACTTTGACTATATGTCTGGTACCAGAATATCAATGATCAAACCATTCCGTATTTTGATCAGTTTACTGGACAAGCCAGAGATAGGTCCAGTGATACTTGAACATGTTATGTTGGCTGTATTTCAGTGTTTGTACAGAGAATGTAAAATGCCACACCTACAGAGCGTAAACAAATCAGTGACAAAGTTGAAAGGCAAGGAAGCTCCAGTTGATGATAATGGAGAGCTGCTCAAGACTGCAAATCTGTTGTTTAATTCTCTAGAGCCATACTTTGTGTGGGATTTCCTCGGTCGCATGTTTCAAGAGGCATGTCATCGTTTACAGGAAGCAAAGAGAAAGTGCAGCTCTTCCAGTGAAGATGTTACCAGTCATTGTACAGGTCCATCGATTACAGAACTATGTCTGCTCAGTCACTTCCTCTTGGATATTGTGTCTTTGGTAAGATTTTGTAACAAATTATATATGTAGAATCTCTGGAATTAAATATCTTTAAACATCAACTGAAAGTATCATCATATACCATCATAAACTTGTAATTATTCTAATTGTCAGTTCAGCAGATTTAGTCAAATGTTCAGAATGGAAGGAATAAAGAAAACAAATCTAAGGACATTTGATTATATAGTGATACAAAAGGGTAATTAAAAACAAAAAATACATTGTATATAGTTTACAAAACTCCTGTCAGTGAGCCTCATTTAATATTGCAATAATTAAGATACATTAAATTTTATTTCGCAATTGGTCCTGAACAAATTTCTTCTATATTTTTTCATTACCTTATCTTATGTGTTTTTAGTTGTCTATAATACTTTTATCTACCTTGTTCACAGGAAACGTACATCGAAACACAGACTGATTACCTGCCAGATATGCTTCGTCAGATCTTGCAGTCTCTTCTAAACCACTGTCAGTACATCTCGGAGAAAGATGTCACAGACATGCTGGAACTGTGTGCCACAATCCTCTCCAAAGTACAGCCTTCCATGACAGCTATAGGTTCAGCTGAAACAGCCCAGGTTGATTCTGTTGATGCCACTTGTGACAAATCTGCAGACGTTGACAACATCCAGGCCACTCAGAGTGATAACAAAAATGTTAAACCCTCTAAAGTGGTGGATGATAAATGGATTCTTGTTGTTTCCTCCAATTCTGCATCCAGGGAACAAAAAACGGGGAAGGAAACCAGTACATCTGATAAACTGGATAATCCTAAATCAGATATATTTTCAGTACAGACAAGAAGTGCTGAGATTTACAATAGCAAAGACAGTCAGAAGAAATCTGACGATCATTACAGTACTAAAGAACGAGAGTCAGATACAGAGTTTGATCATTATGACCCAGTAGAACACAAGTCCGAGTATATTCAACACAGATCTGAATCTGCCACATACACACCAACTGTGATGCAGGCTTGTGTCCAGATCTTCAAGGAGTTTGTGCACATGTTTGTTAGTGATCGTATTCTACACAGCAGGGCGGCATCCTGTAAGGGTATGGAAGCACTGGCAGTGGTACATGAAGGTGTGGTATGTCCTGAACAAGACTCTGTACTCGATGGAATGTCCTTGTCTAGTTCTGAGAGCCATCTACACCAGGTGTTTGTGATGAATCCAACTATTAAAGTGAACTCTGAACAGCTCACTGAGGACAGCTTCCAGGCATTCAACTATTGTTGTCGTCTGATAGTCGACTTCTCAAGCTTTCCACTCTTCTGTACTAGCTCACAAGAAGTCTTAGACATGAGCTTTTATTCTGGTAAGCCCTGTTTCATCATAGTTCTTATCTTCATGTTTGCTTCATCTGCAAGATGTTTATGAACTTCTAAGCAGACATTGTTGCATTCTATCTTGTTTAAAAGCATACACCTTACAGAATTTAAATTATGGGTAATTATCATGCAATTTAATAAAAACAAATATGTTTTGGGTAAAAAGTTAAAAGTGTCATAATCTGTTTGCTAACTCAAGGAGCATAGTGATGAGACTTTGTAATTGATCATCAATTTTCATGAACCAATCCATAATCAAGTAATAATCTATTATATTGTATTTGGTGGGATTTAAATCCAAAACAAAGTACTGGTGAAATTCTATAAATTTATCAGTTTTGGAAGAAATAAATATATAATTGCCTTCTCTTTTATGTATAGTAAATGTAATTAATTTTGAGGCGACATAATTTAATAAATTGGGCATAAATAATTGAAACTGGAAGGGAAGTAACTCTATATAGTACTTTGTTTTAATTGGTCAAGGAACTTGCAGTCGATTAATTGATGAAATTGGTCAAGTGAGCAATGCTTGACTAACCTGATAAATGAGAACATCGCTATATGAACTGCACACCAATTCAGTATGACTTGCTGTATGCCACAGGTTAAATAGACAAATAGTTGAAATAATCAATGGCAACCACATTTTAGAGATAGCAGTTGCAAAGAATAGTTTTAATAGCTCCAAACTTGACTCATCCTGAGGGACAATTTAAGGACTTGGCCCCTAGACCTTTAGACCTTATTTCAAGCCCTAAACTTGGATGTGTATCTTGTGAAACTTTTAACAATCTTTCATGAATTGCCCTAACAATTTCTGATATTAATTTACAAATTTTAAAATATTTAACAATATATGTTTGATAATGATAGCATATTAATGTTTATTGAATCATCAGATGAGAAAGAAGTTTTACCCAACTGGTTACAAGATCTGTTGACATGTTGCTGCTTCGTGGACTGTTTCCCCATCCAAAGTGTTGCCATGGCAACCATACTGGACCTTATTCTTCTGACGCAGTCAGTGCAGGCTGAGGCCAAGATCAAGAAACGATCAGCTAGTCAGGGAACAATATCTGTTCTCATTCTTCCAATCCTGTTACCTCGACACCTCCAGTACATCAACACAAGCACACTCTTATATCAGGTGAGTGTCTGCTTGTAGTAAATGAAGATAATGGGGTAGAACATATTGTATGTGACCATGAATACAGGGGTAGAACGTTAGTGTTTGGGGGACACAGCGATTAATTCCAGGGATTGCTAGGAATCAACAGGGCACCAAGGCAGTTTTGAGGACACATCAGGGGCACAAGAATAAATGTGAATTTCCTATGGGGCAAACAGGAAAAAAGGGCACGGCAATATTTGCCTTCATTAGAAGTGAAATTGAGAGGGCATTACGATAAAAGGACATGGCGAAACAGTAAATGCCTCAATGCTTGGGTGAATTCGACCCCTGATAGTGATAAATATATATATATATATATATACATGTAAGTCAGACTTTGTGGTGATGTTCTTGTTATTATAGAAATTATAGACCACAGAATCTTCTGGAAGAAATGCCATGACAGTCAAATAATATTTATTTTTAAATAATTTAATCTCCAGATAATTGTTCCATGAATTCATCTATACCCTTAGTACTTAATGTTTAATGTATTTAAATTATTACATGCATTTGGTTCATTTTAAGTTTTGTAAGAAGCTAAAATTTTATGTGTGGTGAAAGTTTAATGGCTACAGTGAGAATATTATTGTTGTACAGGCAATGGCTCAAGAACTGTGGCGGTATCTGGGAGAAGAGTTCTGTCAGCATCATTACAGAACTGTAGAGCTGTTGAACATCTTACATCAGGCCACACCCAACAGCTGGGTGTGTGAGGATGTGATCAGTGCAGCTCTTGTTGGTGATGAAGAGGTAGGTAATAGATAGTCATGTAAATATCAGTGAAAATCTTGTGTGAGGACGTGATCAGTGCAGTGAGGGTGTGGTGGAATCTTTTAGGTTCCATCCACAACTCATTATTATGTTTTTAAAACAAACTCAGTTTTATCAT
>JAULBS010128841.1:0-13553 GCA_032355785.1 Symmetromphalus regularis
GATTTTCTAATTTGAACATCCTTTTCTGATATTAGCTTTCCTGAATGTGTCAGTGGTTTCTAAGATACATTGTAGCTTCAAAATTCTAATAAACAAAATTATACTGATTACCAATTGTAGCTAATCAAGATTATTGACACAAAATGTTCCCTGAATTAGCAAAAATAAGGGGATCCAGGCATCTTGGATGCCGTCCTCAAATCTACACCTTGTAAATACATAACAAAAGATGGGAGTGGGATCTAGCTCAAATGGTAGTGTTTGCCTGTGAACCGGTCGGTCGTCGGATCGATCCTTCTCAGTGGACCCATATGCAACTTGGGCTTTTTTCCATTCCAACCAGTGGTCCACAATTGGTTCATCAAAGGCCGTGGTATGTGTTGTCCTGTCTGTGGGACGGTGGATATAAAAGACCCCTTGCTGCTTATCGGAAAAAGTAGGCTATGTGGCAACAGCGGGTTTCCTCTAAAACATATGTCAGAATGACATTATGATTGACGTCCAATAGCTGATGATGAAATAACAATCAATGTGTTCTAGAGGCATTGTTAAATAAAACAAACTTTTTACTTTCTGATTAGTAGCAAAGTATCGATATTAAAAAATTCCATGCCTCGGCTGTGATTTGATCCCATTATCTACTAGCTATGAATGTAATGGGTGAACCATTAAACATACATTGTATAACATGTAGATTTAATGTCTGAGTATATATATCTGTGTACATGAAGTTGATGAACAAAACAGATATACTTTGAAAATATACACTTTTGTATTTAATACCTATTAACTGTATTAGCATACTATCAATATACTCTGCTTCCAACCACACTTGGTTTACATACAACATATTAGGTACATTTAAATCTATATCCCCAGCTTGAACAGTATTTATTTTCCGTCTGTATTGACTATAAAATAATGTACGTGTATAAACACACAGAATGTATTGACAAGGGTTTGCTTCATAGGCGTCCATGTTGACATAAACACCCGATATACCGGTTCTTTTGGTAGCGGTAAAATTTCAGTAGCTGTAAAATAATGGTACTAGAGATAAAAAAAATGTTGACTTTATCTATCAGAATGGCAAACCTGAACCTTAATTGTCATTATTGAGCCTATCAGGTTTTCAAGAGGAATGTATACTTTTTATGAACTACTTAGTAAAATATAAATGAAGGAATAATCCTAGTAACCTGTACTTGGGGTCAAATAATCCTAGAAACCTTTACTTGGGGTCAAATAATCCTAGAAACCTGTACTTGGGGTCAAATAATCCTAGAAACCTGCCCTTGGGGTCAAATAATCCTAGAAACCTGTACTTGGGGTCAAATAATCCTAGAAACCTGTACTTAGGGTCAAGAACGACAGTTGCTTCCTGGAAGTGGAGGGGGGGGGGAGGAGACAGTGGGGTTGGAAGCATATCCTACCTAAATGTATTTTTGAAAGGGTTACACTGATATCATAAAGAGAAATAATGGAAAAGATTATTATTTAGGCATGAGGGGATAATTATATAGGCATCCTCCTTGTCCAAAAAATCGAGGATGTATTCCCCCATCCCCCAGGATTGATACCCCTGCTTGGAATGAGAGGGTGGGGCAATCATTGGTTGCCTACATTCCTCAAAGGAAAAATTGTTTTAAAAGCACCACAGTAAAGATATAATTTACTTTAACATAAAATGAAATAAACTGTATGTATTTGAGGTCCCCTTCTTGTACAAACCACAATAGAAAATCTTATAGACACGATTATACTTTTAAATGTGCATTTCTTATAAAGAAATAACCCTGTTATCGGTAATTGCATAAACTATTTGAGTGAAATGCCTATGCAATTTAGAGGATTCTACTGTATTACTGAAAGAAAGAAAAAATGGTGGAAAAAAACATGGAAAATAATTTTAAAAGGTAAAAATAAATGATTCTAAATTTCTTTTAGGCATTCTTTGAGATATTTCCTTACCAACAGATAGTCTGCACTGTTGCCATGGAGAATTTGTATTGAAATTTGTAAAAAATACTCATGGAAAATAATTACAGTCAAACCTGTCTTAAGCAGCCACCCAATATGTAACAAAACATGGTCTCTTAAAACAGGTGGCTGCTTAATACAGGTTAAATTAAACTAAATTTGTTGATTTGGGAGAAAATAAAGGTGGCCCTTTTAAACAGGTGGCTGTTTAATATATTTGGCCATATGGGCAGGTCTGACTGTACCTCTTTACTGTCATAACTAATCATTTCAAAGCAAATGAAGCCTGTATAAAATCTACTTAAAAAATGATCTCAGTGGGCGCAGGTGTTTTTACATGTAGGTTGAGTAATACATGATATACCAGTATACATGCGTTACAACGGGACATACCTGAAGTGTTGTTTAAAGATATATTTTTAGTAAAGTTTGTTTTATTTAACAACACCTCTAGAGCATATTTATTTTAATCTTATCATCAACTATTGGACATCGATCATATGGTCATTTTGAAATATATTTAGAGGAAACCCACTGGTACCACATAGGCTACTCTTTCCAATAAGCAGCAAGGGGTCTTTTATATGCACTGTCCCACAGACTGGACAGCACATGGCCTTTGATGAACCAGTTATGGACCACTGGTTGGAACAGAAAATAGTCCAAACTGCAATATGTTTTAGCTTCACTGTTTGTTAATTGGTTGTATTTATTTTCATGCTTATATCTAAGTAAAGTTCAAGCACACTGTCCTAGGCACACAACTGAGCTACCTGTGCTGTCTGTTGAGGACAGGTTAGTGTTAGTATGAGAGACGAATCCCACTGTCCTCACACTAATGTGGCTATTCTTATCGATAAGCAGCAAGAGATCTTTTAGATGCACAATTCCACAGACAAGATATCACATACCATGTCTTTTAATAAATCAGTTGTGGACCACTGGTCGGTATAAGCGTATACACCTACCCACTGAGCCTTGCGGAGCACTCATTCTGGTTTGGAGCCAATACTGAGATTTAAAATCCCATGCACCGACCAGGAGCAGTTCCTGCAATTGTGAATGGGTGGGTGCAACTGCTGTGACGCTAAAAATATAGGGCATGCGAAGTAATGTCGCTTAGGGTTTTACAAGAAACATTTTCATTGCCCGAAAATTAGGGGGGCATGCGCCGGGTGCTCACTCCCCCCCCATGGAGCCGCGCCTGTTGACTGAGATTTGATCCCAGTACCTACCATTTGTAAGTCTGATAGCTTAACCACTGAACTACCCAGGCCGGTTTAGTTTAACTGAAACAGGGATCTATTTATAGATTTATTAGATGTGTGGTTGTTAAGTAATGGTGATGCATGGTGTGTCTGTTTAAAAACTACTGCTAATTGAGATGCTTTTCATTCATTTTTTATACCCTAAAAAACACCCACATTACCATTTCTTGAAATTCTTGGCAGCAACAAGCAATGCTGACGTAGAATCTGCTACGATTTGTGGCTTCATTATACTGTCAATGCAAAAATATAAAAATAACATGTATATTCACATTTCCATAGCAGGCATGGATGTAGTATTTCAGAAAGGGGGTAGGGTGTGGTCCAAATGTGATGGCTGAATAAGATTGGGGAAAAAATAGTTCCTTCAACATGCAAAATATATCTAGAAATACAAGTAAAGAGGGGAATCCTGTCCCCTTGGACACCCCTTTGGATCCGCTACTGCATAGTGGTATATTTGTCTGAATTTTAATGGCTATGTTACTGGAAACACCTTTTCCAAGCACAGCAGAATGAGGGGATGGGGGATTGAGGCTCCCCAATAATTCTGAATCAGAAACATTACTAAAAGTGAATTGAGAGAGAGACGGAGACGGACGGACGGACGGATGAACGGACAGACAGAGGGACGGATTGATGGATGGACAGACAGACAGACAGACAGACAGACAGATAGACAGAGTGAATTGCCATAGTTAGGGGGAGCATAATCTCATATCCACTTGAAACTCAGTGTTTCGTGCCTAGATTTGTTAACCCCACCCCAATGGTCACTTGCTCACCGTGCCTGTTTTTTATTTGTTTACCATAAGCACTAGCTTTGCCCCCAAGCCATACGCTTACATGGATTCAATAAGTTTAGTATGTTATCTGCTCTTATATCTGTGTAATCTTATTATTGGTTTGAGAAGCATGTTTAAAGTGGTTCTAAAGACAAACGAGATATGTACAGCTGTAAAAAAAAAAACAGATAAGAGAGAAACACTGGGCTCAGGTATTCTAAATACATTCAGAACTAGCATTCCAGTAAATATACTCAACCAAAAAAGAAAGTATGCATGTAATCAATAGTCATTTATTTCATAAACTAGACGACATTCATGGCGGAAATTATGGAATTAGATAACCACACCATTTAGGAGGTGTATATATGTGCGTGCAGTAATATCACAAGTTGTGCACGTGTTTGTTGCCAATAGACCATTACTTTACTGTGATCACCTCATGAAGCAAACGTATTTCAATATGCACACTTTCTTTTTTAGTTGAGTATAGGTTTATTTTTGTTGCAGGTTGCATGTGCATGTGAAGAGTGCATGCTGCTGTGTTTAGTTTGGATGGAGAACCACATGTAGAGAATTTTATTTTGTTGAGTATAGGTTTATTTTAGTTGCATGTGCATGTAAAGAGTGCATGCTGCTGTGTTTTGTTTGGACGGAGAACCACATGTAGAGACTTTTATTTTGTTGAGTATAGGTTTATTTTTGTTGCATGTGCATGTAAAGAGTGCATGCTGCTGTGTTTAGTTTGGACGGAGAACCACATGTAGAGAATTTAATTTTGTTAAAAGTAGGTGGGAGGATTTGTGAAATATCTTTCTCACCTGTGGGTTTATTTTTTTGACTGGGAAGAACTTCTAGAGAATTTAATTTTGTTAATAATGGTTGGAAAGATTTTTGAAATCTTGGTTTTTTTTAGCTGTGCATTTATTTTTGACTGAGAGACATGTAGACCCAGTTTCTCGTTGACGGTTTAGCCACGATCTACAGTTCAACCTATTCTTTTAACACTTGTGGACACAGTTTAAACTAAGAATCGAGGTTGAACTGTCGAAGAGAAATCGGCTCATAGAGAATTTGATTTTGTCAAGAATGGATTTTGAAATATTGTTCTACGTGTACCTGTGAGTTTATTTTTGACTGAAAGATGTGTATAGAATTTAATTTTGTTAAGAATGGAAGGGAAAAAATTTGAAATCTTATTTTTACCTGTTGGTTTATTTTTGATTGGAAGCACTTGTAGAAAATGTAATCTTGTTTAAGAAGGGATAGAAAGGTTTTAAAATATTTTTTACCTGTGAGATTATTATTAACTGGTAATAACTTGTAGAAAATGTAATCTTGTTTAAGAAGGGATAGAAAGGTTTTAAAATATTGTTTTTCCTGTGAGATTATTCTTGACTGGTAATAACTTGTAGAAAATGTAATCTTGTTTAAGAATGGATTGAAAGGTTTTTAAATAATATTTTTACCTGTGGGTTTATTTTAGATTGAGAACCACAGGACATGTGACGACACATAAATCATGTGTATTGACAGGCTTTTTGGTGCTCGTCACTCTTAAAAATAAATGCTGTGCGTCAGCACTGACTCACACTTTTTTCAAAAAAATATTGATTGAACCAGGTATAGGTAATTTTACTTTAAGTAAAGTTTGTTTTATTTAACAACACCTCTACAGCACACTGATTTTTATCTGATAATCGGCTATTGGACGTCATACATATGGTCATTCTGACATATGTCTTTAGAGGAAACCTGATGCCATCACATAGGCTACTCCTTCCGATAAGCAGCAAGGATAGGATAGGACAGCAAATACCACGGCCTTTGATAAACCAGTTGTGGGCCACTGGTTGGAACGGAAAATAGCCCACTGCATATGGGTCCACTGATTTTATTTTAAGAATAGATTTAGACCTAGTTTTACATCTTATTTAGTTATAACTGGCAGGTACATGCAGACTATTTAATTTTCTTTAAGAATGGATGCAAAGATTTTTAAAAGTATTTTCACCTATGGGTTTATTTTTGTCTGGGAGGGATGCGTAGACAAATAATTTTGTTTAAGAATAGATGGAAACATTTTGAATGATAACCGTACATTTCGGATTTATATATCAAAAGGCCTGTACTCTCTGTTAAAAGAGTGTATTTGCACCCCTCTGTATCTACCTATAGTACATGTTAAATTATGAAATAGATCACCTGACTTCCACTGAGAGGATTTGAACCAATGACATGCAGTGTTTGTGAGTATAAAAAAGTAAAGTTGTTTTATTTAACGATGCCTGTAGAGTGCATTGATTTTTATCTTATCATCAGCTATTGGACATCAATCATATAATCATTCTGACATATGTTTAGAGGAAACCCGCTGCCGCTACATAGGCTACTCTTTCCAATAAGCAGCAAGGTGTCTTTTATATGCACTGTCCCATAGACAGGACAGCACATACCAAGGCCTTTGATGAACCAGTTGTGTTACACTCTTTTAACAGACAGTACAGGCCTTTTCACAATTTTATCCAAAATGTAAAGTTATCATTCAAAATGTTTCCATCTATTCTTAAATGCTCTAAACTGGGTGTGTGAAAAGATCTAGAGGATGTGAAGAAAAAGGGAGTGGTAGGGTGGCAACAAGAGGGCATCAGAACCAAGTAAATGTTTTTTGGACCTAATACCATAAAAGAGGTGTGTATTCATGTGTGTGGGGGGAGGGCAGGGGGGATACCAGTGATGTAGCCCGGGAGTCACATAAAAATTTTGTAACCACTACCATACTCTAAATTGACCTAAAGGTAAATTCCCACTCGCTGATACTTTACAATAATATATTTATATTAATATCTTGCTTTGTTGTATATTTCATACCTCTTCACAGCTGACAATGTTGAACAGTTGTTTGTTTCATTTTGTGACTCAGTCTGACCTACTATTGGGCTGTTTGGACATTTACGTGCAAATGTCGGTTTCACTTAAAATGTTTACCAAGTTCACCAAGTGAAGCACATGTACATGTATGTGAGAATTCCTGTTTTACTTACACCTGTACCTGAATTCACCTGGTGAACTGTTTGTTAGTTTCATCAGGTGTGTCACAGGTGTTTGAATTGATCATGGAATGCCTGCTTTTTGAAGTACATGTGTGTCAGTGGGTTGTCTGTTACAAAGAAGTTTAGTGAAAGTAGATAAAAGAGAAAAATAATATTTTAATTAAAACAATATACACAAATTAAATTTCTTGATTTTGTCAGGTGTGTCACAGGTCACAGGTGTTTGAACATCAAATGCATGCTTTTTGAAGTACATGTGTGTCATTGGGTTGTCTGTTACAAAGAAGTTCAGTGAAAGTAGATAAAAGAGAAAAAATAATTTTTAATTAAAACAATATACACAAATTAAATTGTTAATTTCGTCAGGTGATTCGCAGGTGTTTGAACTTTGAATGCCTGCTTTTTGAAGTAAATGTGTGTCAGTGGGTTGTGTATTACAAAGAAGTTCAGTGAAAGAAGATAAAAGAGAATTTTTTTTTTAATATAAACGATGTACACAAATTAAATTTTAATATAACATATCCCTAACTGCTATTTTGAACTGCAATATTTCTTTTCTTTATTCCTGTAAGGGAATACAACCCCTGAAATTACCCATAATGCCCTGGAGATTGCCACAGAGATTTTTATTCTCTGCGGCACTTTTTTTGTTGCAGAATAAAAACATTTTCACAGTGTATTATTTTTTAGCAGACTCAGAATTGGAAACGTGTGAACACTAACATTGCCATGGACACTATTTCTCCACAGCATTTATTTTGCTGTAGACATTTTCTTAATTGTATGAATTGGATTTGTTACAGTGAAATGAAATAAGAGAAATTTTTAGCATTATATATTTTTATTTTAGGTCCAGCCAAACTTGAAACATTGTATCAAAGAGTATGGGTTTGTGGGTGGGTGACGTCATACTACACAGTGACGTAGGATGGATTTTTAAAGTGGGAGGGGCCTCATTTTTATGGGTGTATAAAATGTATTGTACAAAACTGTGAGTGCCACAGACGTGATGCCCCACAAGAAAAAATGTAAAATATTAATTCCCTTTATAGCAGTTCTGGTGAGTTTTTAGCTTATTACACGAGTCATTTTTAACCATGTTAAAAACTGTACCCCCCTCACCAAGGCTCCTACGGGCCTGTTACTTATAAACAACACAATGACATGACAATAGTAATATACTAGTCTATATATTTTATTTTATGTTCAGCCAAACAGTGTGTCAGAGAAAGCAGGTTTGCAGGTGGATGATGCCTTTCTACAGATAAACAACATCACGACATGAAAATAGTAATATACTAGTTTATATTTTTTTTATTTTAGGTTCAGCCAAACAGTGTATCAGAGAGAGCCGGTTTGCGGGTGGGTGATGCCATACTATAGATAAACAACACCACGATATGAAAATAGTAATATACTAGTATATACTTTTTATTTTAGGTTCAGCCAAATAGTGTATCAGAGAGAGCCAGTTTGCGGGCGGGTGATGCCATACTACAAATAAACAACACCACGACATGAAAATAGTAATATACTAGTATATATATTTTATTTTAGGTTCAGCCAAATAGTGTATCGGAGAGAGCCGGTTTGCTGGCGGGTGATGCCATACTACAGATAAACAACACTGTGGCAGACGGGTTAACTCACGAAAATGCCAAGATGGAAATTGTCCGCTCAGGAAATGATATCGTCTTGCTCATTGCACGGTGAGATTTCTTTCTTGTTTGAAGAAAGGCGAATACTTCCACAACCAGGTGACCTGAGCTATGACATACTGTCGTTCTAAAGGCCAGTGGTGTGCTGTTAGTGTTAGATATAAAAGACCCAGGCTGCACCCCATTACCTTTGTCCTATGAATTATCTTTCTTTATTTCTGATCTCTTGATTCTTCCATATCTCTAAAATGTTTTTAAGACATGGGGTTAGATTTCTGTTTGATAAAATCAAATGTTCCTACGCTGATACAAACTAGACAGCTTGTTAAAGGATTCTTTGTTTAATTTGTGGAAGATTACTGGTAGTCTTGGCTAAACTTGTGAACTTCATTAAATAAGGTGGTCCAGCGGTAGAATGTCGGACTCTCAAGCTGATGACAGTGGTTCAAAACCCGTTGGAGGCTGGCTCACACTTGACTATGTGTCATAATAACCAAATGTTTGACATCCAATAGCCAATGATTAATAAATAAATGTGCTCTAGAGGTGTCAGTAAACAAAACAAAACAAAAATTAAATAAAGATTTTATTATTATTATTTATTATTATTATTTATTATTATTACTATTATTATTATTATTTATTAATTATTATTATTATTTATTATTATTACACACTGACTAGGCAGCACATACTACAGCCTTAAATGTTGCACCAGTCTTGGATCACTGGCTGGAACAAGAAATATCCCAATAAGTCCACAGAAGGGGATTGATCCAACACCCATTACACCTTAAACAGATGACCTTCCATTTGGAATTGTTCTCATTCCAGCCAGCAGTTCAGAACTGGTTTAACAAGGGTTGTTGTATGTGCTGTCCTGTTTGAGGGAAAATAGAAAAAGATCCCTTGCTGTTAAACAGAAAGAGTAGTCCATGTAGCAGTTTCAAAGCAGATTCGTTTAGGTTATTTCTCATTCCAGCTAGTGATATAACTAAGGCATGGTACATGTATGTGCTGTCCTGTCTATTTGAAAACACATTAAAGATCTCTTCTGCTAATCAGAAAGAGTAGCCCATGTGGCAGTACCAGGTTTCCTTAGAAGACTGTATTGCAAACGTATGTTTGATTCCTAATAGCCAATAAAAAATAATTGGCTGTATTTTTGTCAAACAATACTATCTTAAAAACTGAGACTGTACTCACACAAAAAGTGATTATGATGAAACACATAGGGGGGATGCCTTTATAATTACCTCGCCCCCATATTTTGCTTTGAAAAATTGAAATTAAAATCCCTAAATAATAATTTTTACCACTATTATTCTTTATTGTATCAATGTAACAACCATGTGATCTTAGCTCAAATTCACCGAAATACATAGGGGGTCTATAATGGCTTCAATTCTGGGTGGGACTGTGGGGGAGGACACATCCAACCCACTTTTTAGACATGGGGATGCTCCTTCCCCACTACTTCCAGGAAGCAATTTTTGATCTTGACACGTAGAAAGTGTTTAAATGGAAAAGAGCTTGTATTGGTACTTAAATCTTTTAATACATTGCTATATTTTTCAGAGGTGGTGTCAGAATCTGGAAGCCACAGGTGACCCCACTGTCTGAGCTGCGACCTGCAGAACTTAAAACTATCAAGACAGCTACTGGGGAGGAGATGCAGACCGTCCAGAAAACATCTCTAGTCATGAACCGACCGTCACAGGTTAATACTCTATTTAAATAATTATCATTTGTCATGTTATTGATTTTCTTACCAGAAAACATCTCTAGTCATGAACCGACCGTCACAGGTTAATACTCTATTTAAATAATTATCATTTGTCTGGTTATTGATTTTTCTTATCAGAAAACATATCTAGTCATGAACAGACCTTCACAGGTTAATAGTCTATTTAAATAATTATCATTTGTCTGGTTATTGATTTTCTTATCAGAAATTTGAAATTTTGGAACTTGGTTGAAATTCTTATTACTGTCTATGTGCAGGGATTTATCCAGGATTTTTCATCAGGGCACTATAGCTAAAGAGATTGGGAAAATTAATGCGATTTTAGTCATAATTGGAAAGTTTTTTTCACACCTTTGAATTTATGTAATATTATATTTATTAACCAATTTGAGATTTTATAGTCCAGAAATTGGGAATTTTCAGTGTCATTACCTTTGGGAAATGACCGATGTTTTGTACCATATTAAGGCTGGATAAATCCCTGAAGTGACCAGTAATCTATAAAATTGGAATATATCAAATTTGACACTTAAATATTGAATTTAAATAAATATCATTTTTCTTGAGTTCTTTATCAGAAATTTGAACTTTTAGAACTCAGGAAATTCTTGTCACTGACTAGAAATTTGAACTTTTAGAACTTTGGAACTCTATCTAGGTAGCCATTAACAGGCCTGTAGGAAATACTTTGGGACTGTGTGAGTGTGAGTGGGGAGGGGGGGCACTGACAGATCGGGTACAAACTCTATAGCAGATTTTGGTTATAATGGCAAAGATTAATCTGAGTGTAGTGAACCTCCACCCACCCCCAAAAAAAACAAAAAAAAAAAAAACTCACAAGTGGGGCCCCTGGTTCCCAAGGATCTGATTAATCATGAAAATTTGGGATATTTCAAATTTGCCATTTAAATAGTGGAAATTTTGCCTTTTTCAAAACCTGGAAAATTTGAAGAATATATTCTTGGTATGTACATATAACTGCTGTACAAAATGGATGATTTACAAAATGTCTGTTTTAAACCTACATATATATCTCTTGATGAACTTGGTGGAAATATTTGTGTTCATCCCAGGAAAATCTTTGTGAATGTCTAAATCCACAATATGTTGCCACCATTACATGTAATTAAAATACCATATAAAGACATTAAGCCCACGGCATGAATGATGTGTTCCGTGACATATTTATGTAAATTTAAACAATTATGTCATAAAACTAAATGCAAATGAGTAACATGTACAGATTCGCATCTCATTACACAGTATTATATAACAGAGGAATGTCAGTTGTTGTATAGTTGATTGTGGAACATTATAATAAAATGTTTACAATTATCAACATCTACAGTTAAGGTCTAAGGTTTATTTCAGTTTTTAATTTTTAAATAATCTTTTGACCGTTGGAATATTGGACTTTTATTTCAGTTTTTAATTTTTAAATAATCTTTTGACCGTTGGAATATTGGACTCAGTAGTTAATTTTCATAGAAAGGCAAAATTGATTTTTTTCATAAAGCATATTTAATTTATTACCCCAGTTGGCACTCATAATGGGATACATAACTTTTGTTATTTTCACATGTGAAATATCACACATTGGTTTAACAAGCCATTTCATTGGATTACTCCGGCTATCACGACCAATAAGCTTGCCTGGACTAAATGTGATGTCATTATAATATGTAAAAGTGCAAATGATGTCACTAAAACTAAAAAAAATTAGGATAGTATTTCACTAAACTGTCACACAATTAGAAAGTTTATAGAGTAGAATGATTAAAATTGTTGAGGTAATAAGTAGAATATCAAACTCATTCTCATTTATTATCATATAATTTGTGAAATAATTTGATAATAAATGACAAATTGTTTTATATCCTCTATATCTTTTGTAAATACTTTTACTGATTCTAATGGGCTCATTTGGAAGATATACAAAAATATGGCCAACAATGGACATTTATTTTTATCCTATTTCAGCCAAAGTAAGTGTTATTGTCTCCATAATTAAAAAAAATAAAATGGTTGGCTCATTGACGTGTTCACTTGTCCTTAAGAGGAGCGGGATTTAGCTCAAATGGTAGATTGTATGCCTGTGAAGCTATCGGTTGTCAGATCGATCCTCCTCAGTGGACCCATTTGCAGTTTGAGCTATTTTCAGTTTCAACCAGTGATTCACAACTGGTTCATCAAAGGCTGTGGTATGTGCTTTCCTGTCTATGGGAAAGTACATATAAAAGACCCCTTGCCGCTTATCGGAAAGAGTCGCCTATGTGGTGGCAATGGGTTTATTCTAAATACATATGTCAGAATGACCATATGATTGACGTCCAATAAAAATCAATGTGCTCTAGAGGCATCACTAAATAAAACAAACTTTACTTTACTTAACTTGTCATTAAGAATTACTTTACTTGTTCTATTGCAGGAGCCCTGTACAATAGGCAGCAGTCACAACAGATCAGCACAGCCATTTGGTGGTGGGAAAGCTGCTGTCCCCAACGTTGTGCATGCTCAGTACAACACCCCCATCGGCCTCTACTCCGCTGACAACATCGCCAACACTTACAGCTCACAGACAGCCGGCATACAGAAAGAGATGGAAAGGTATGTACTTTTGTTACAGTCAAACAGGGGCATCAATCCTGGGGGGATAGAATGGGGACATATCCCTCCACTTTTTGGACATGGGGTATGCCTATGTAATTAAACCCCCTATATTTTGATTCAAAAAATTGAAATTAAAATGCCCAAATAATAATATTTTCCAGTATTTCTCAAAAACCTTGATTTTCAAAAAACAATTAGGTGTGCATGCATCCACCCCACCCCACAGGCCGCCTCTGTCACTCCACTTCTAGGAAACGATTGTCGCAATTGTAGTCAAACCATATATAACAGCATCCTGTCTATAAAGACCACCACTTTTGATAACATCTACTTGTCTATAAAGACCAATGTGTATAACAACCACTATCTGTAAATACTCCATACTATCTGTAAATACCCCATGTATAAGTTACCTGTTCTTAAAGATAACCCTCTATGATAGGTTCATGTCC
>JAULBS010128852.1:0-13552 GCA_032355785.1 Symmetromphalus regularis
ATTCTAAGATATTAAAAGGTAATAAACCATTTTCATATAATAATTATATAAGAAAAGGAATAATTTTTATAAATGATGATGAAGGAACTTTTCTGACATTTCAAATATTTGGAGAGAAGTATGATATAAAAACTATTTTTTTTTTAAATAGGCACTGTTGTTTATAAACTGTTTGTCACGACGTCTTTCCCAAACTGACAAAAGAAGTTATTTTAATAATGTGACATTTGAAATACTGAAATAGAAATGTATATATATATTTTAAGCCGCTTTATACCTGATGGTACTATGTATTTAGAAACTCAAGAACTATGCAATGTTGCTTAGTAACATGTTTTAATGAAGCATGTAAAATGTTCGGGTTATTTATTACAATTAGATATTGTAGAGATAATTACCTAACATATGGTACCAAATATGTCCTATTGTAATCAGTTTCAAAAACTTCTGATATATTTATATATTGATGAGCAAAAGAAACGCAAATGTTTGTTCAAATCCAACTTATTCAAATTAGACGAAACATTCACAAAACCATAAAACTCATGCTGCGCAGGCTTTACATTTCTCTGCACATGCCTCCAGTAAGCAAAACAGCCAACGTTAAAATGTTAACTTTTATTCAGTCAAACATTGCAAATTAAATTTAAGTTTCTTTTGCTGTTCAGTATATATTTTGTCTATTAATAGAATTTGTTTTGTAACTTATTTTATTACGGTTAAACGCTTAAGTTATTATTGAACGATTCATAATATATCAAATGCAATAATAATTTTTATAATACAAAATTGTATAGTTCTGAATACGTATTCTAGTAACATATATTTTGATCCCCATATCCATTGATACGAAATGTATACCGGTCATCTCATTTTCTTTTGCGAGTCACGAATAACAGTAACTAATCGGCAAGTTTAAGGGTTATTGTTTACCAAATGTTCAATTAGGTTTGACAGTGGTTCATGAGCGCATTCTGTGAAATCATTTCGAATCCAGGGGCTGGGGGATGCAGCTCATCCCCCAGTAATACTCATAACTTTATTCCTTATTCATGGTTGAATTTATCACCGGCAAATTATGATATTCAGAAACCGGAGCAGCCCCTCCACCCCGCCCCCAATATGAATTTCGTTCTAACGCCCCTTGACGGGTAACATACTAGCCAACGTTTCACAATTAGACAGTTGTAGGATTTTGCGTTGGAGTAAAAGACTTTAAACGGTGGAATCTGATGGCACTTTGTAGCAATTTATAATAGTTTATGTGCAGCCAACCAAAGCATCGCTTTTAGCTGTGAATATAAAGTAAAAGAAACGTTTTCCGCCAAAGGCCGGAAGCAGAAACTGATTGAACGATCCGAACCAGACCACTACTTCGGACTAGTCGGAGTGCTTCTAGTAGCTAGGCCTATGGAAATAAACTTGATTAATCTTTTTTTGATATCGATTTAAACCAAACGCAATTCAAAACTTAAATTTATTTATTTTTTACTTTTTTTTTTCTTTAATTTCATAAAGTGGTAGAAATGCTTTGAAATGCGGTAGGCGGTAGAATAGTGAAGAATTCGGTAGTCTACCGAGTGCAGCGGTAGTGTTGGCAAGTATGCTGGTAATTGTTTGCAAACGAGTCCGGGCCAAACTAAAAAGTGTTTTCACAAAACTTGCTAAAACATAAATGTGACATCAAATTGAGAAGAAAACGACCACGATATTTGAGTTTGTCAGTAAATCCGCAAGAAACAGAAAACAAAGAAGACTATTTGTATAACTGTGTTGTATAAATGATATAACAGTCTACTAATTAGCAACAGTAGATTATATGTGGGTTTCTTCCAATTTATTCAAAATGTACACACAGCGCAAGTTGTGCGGTAAAACATTCCAATTAGAGTTTTGTCGTTTTGATTCGGGATTAAATGTCAGATCACTTTAACATCCTATAGATACGTTTCCTTTTAGCGTTTCTTTATTTTTCTTCAATAAAATACGTCATCACAGAGTTTGGTTGGTTGAAAGGGTTCTGGAGAGTGTTGTATAAAATGTATTGGATTCTTTAGATCAGGCGCGGATCCAAGATTTCTGAAAAGGGGTCTAAATGTGGCTTTCTGAAAAGGAGGGGGAGGGTGGCCAAAAGTGATGAGTGTAAAAAAGGATAAAAAAAAATAATTAATTTTCACGTCCTTCCACTCGGTAAAAGGTAGAAACAAAATCGAGAAAGTGTGAGAGGGCGGGGCGCAGCACATCGACGATGAATGTGAATGTTATCGGTTTTCAGTCGAGGGTTTCGTCTTTAAAACATTAAAATTTTCCGTTCCAGCCAGTGATCCACAACTGCTTCATCAAAGGCCGTGGTATGTGCTGTCCTGTCTGTGGGACGGTGCATATAAAAGACCCCTTGCTGCTTATCAGAAAAGAGTAGCCTATGTGGCAGCAGTAAGTTTCCTTTAAATACATATGTCAGAATGACCATATGATAGACGTCCAATAACTGATGATAAAACATAAATCAATGCGTTCTAGAGGCGTCATTAAATAAAACAAACTTTATATTCTGGTGTACATAACATGTACAGTTAACAAATGTGCTGTAATGTGGAAGGTCTCAGAATACTAAACAAGGAACACTTTTAACTGAGATGTAATGAGTAGTGACTAGTCTGATCAATCCGCTACAGTATAACTATCAGGCTAGTAGCTTTATTTTTTTGTTTAACGACTCCACTACAGCACACTGATTTATTAATTATTGGCTATTGGATGTCAAACATTTGGTGATTTTTACATGTAGACAAGTGTGAGCCTGCCTCCAACTGATTTTGAACCACTGTCTTCAGCTTGAGAGTCTGATGTCCTACCACCGGATCAAGAGGCTCACTTTTAGTGATTAAAATACATATGATGACAGGGGTGTTGGAACGAAATTCATATTGGGGGGCTGCTCCTGTTTCTGAATATCAGAATTTGCCAATAAATAATTCAATGATGAATAAGCCTTTATAAGGAACATATTATTATTAAGTCCCCACCCTTTTCCAACGTCCTTGGATATGTATGCTGGCCATCATCCTTCACAGCTTTCCTCAATACATCTATTTTTCTAACCCTGCATGTATAACACAAAAATTGGTGGGCGGTTGGGGGGGGGGGCATAAGGACGACTTGTCTAAATCTCAACTTTGATGGTGTCACTTTAAATTTCAAAACACGTGCTATCGCATATTTACGTTAATAGATGACATCCACATACCACAGAAACAACTGTGAATTTACATTCACACAAAATTCGAAACGCTGAACAAAGCTTGCTTAAGTTAATACTGCATCATATATCATTTAGATAAAAAAAAAATATATAGTAAAGTAACATACCGTTTAACTTTACTATTTGCCATGCTTTTCGTTCGCCCATATAATAAAAGGAAGTGACGTCGGGTAACGTTCGGAATATCTCGGTCTATTTAGAAATCATCGGTAATATTGTGAGAGAAAAGTTCAATCGGAAAATCACTCGGAACACCAATCGCTACATCTCACTTACTCTCGGAATAACTCGACTGCCTCAAAGAACCTTTCGGAGTACTTCGATCCATTCCGTCTACGACGAGAACACACTCGTTATTCCGGGGCCGTTTCCGAAAGGCATTTGTAAACATTTCAGCATGTCGGACTTACGCTTGTAAGTACTGGGTTCAAATCTTAGTCGGGGGGAAATATTTTTAATTTTGGTTCTAACCCAAACTGACTGTTTTGCAAGACTCAACAGAAAGGTATTAAGCTCCTTTACCGATAAATACTCTTCAATGAGCAAATCTAGACTTTTCCAGATTTTACTTAATTAGGCTTGGCAGGCTGAAGCCAAGGCCTCAAAATCTTGGGGGCCTCTTGCCAGGGTGTATAATATTTTCGACAATAGCCAGTGCCAGATTTAGGCATGGACTAAACAAGTTATAGCCTAGGGTTTTTTATTTTGCTCCTTTTCGTAAAAAAAAATTTGGCATTTGTGTAACAAAGGGCCTCCAATCTTTATAGTTTAGGGACTCACCATGTCTAAATCCAGCTCTGGATACAACTATAATTACAGTAAATCATGTAGTAAAGAGTTGTATTAGAATTTATGGCGAAGTTTTCATTACCTTCACACATTGCCTTTAAATGGGAAAGCATCACACGATTTGTGTAATTTGATATAATTATAGCTACCCCATACATTTTCTCAAAAAAACTCTCTGTCTTACTAGATCATTCTGAAACTGTTTTCAAGCCTGCAGGTACAGTCTCGGTTAATCCACTTTGTAATCCATCACATCACACCTGGATACTCAACCCGTGTGACCTGTTACTTCAGGCTCATTGCCAGCATGTTTAGTGGGGTAGGGTGTGTGGGGGTATGTGTGTGTGTGGGGGGTGATCGAAATGTAATGTAGACGGAACTAGTCAATAAAAAAAAAATAACATCTCAATTTTTTTCCCTTTTTAGTGGAACTCTCAATCCTGCAGGGAGGCTCGTCCGACCCCCACACCTCTGGCTACGGGCCTGCACTTGTAGTGATTGAAAATAAAGATAAAATTCCCGTCAAATTTTATTTGTTTGTTTATTACATCTATACACAATATGTACAAACATAAGCTTTCACTGCATGGACTGGACACACAGATTACAAAATATCATACAACTGTACAAGCCTGGTCAGTCCATCAAGCACACATCACAAATATACAATACATTATTATACATTTTTAATATTACAGCCCATAGAGAAATGTCCTCATTTGAAGAATACCACCACGAGCTCACGAGTTGAAGAACATAATTCTGACAAGATTTCACTACTAACTGATGATCATCACCACCTTCAACTTGTGATATATATTAATTAGGAAATGAGTTTTGATTATTCTAATGATATAAAAAATTATGGTACTGTCATGAGGCTGAAGTTTTTTAAATCTACATATAACATCTAAAACCTACAACACATGAGCTATCAAATGTCTCAGAAGAAAGAGCTAATCAAGGCTTTTTTCCTAAGCACATAGTTTCAATACTGATGATGAGCTAAGCTGTCATTCACAATTTTAAACACTTTTTATTTCATGCTAATTAACAGTACTTCCTCCTAAAATTTGTATGCTTAAGATGTGCCATCCAATTTTAGGTAATTTTTTATTAGCATTTTAATGATTAAGTGACTAAGTTGTGTGTTTTGTTTGACGACACCAATACAGCAAACTGATTTATTAATCACCGACTTTTGGATTTCAAACATTTGGTAATTTGAAAGTGTCAAGTGAGAGCCAGCCTCCAATGGGTTTTGAACCACTGTCTTCAGCTTGAGAGTCCAATGTCCTACCACAGGACCACTGAGGCTCCTTACCTCATGAGACAAAAACATTACCCAATTTTAGAGCATATATGATCTCAAAACTTTCAATAATCTTCTCCTTAGTAGACAGCTGTCATGTGCTAGCCACTTTACCAACCTCACGACAGTACCATAATATATCAGTTAATTAATAAAACACATACATTTCAATCAATACATAACCATCATTACATTGTAAATCATTAAAAATAAATATAAATATATCCTAAACGACGACATGCAAGGCAGAAGTTGATGCAATATGGTCAGTCCATCCCATCAACCATTTCTGTTTTTCTATTTCATTTTCAAATCACACTTTCTTGTTAATCAGAATAAAATAGGTTAAAATTATTTAATTGGAGATATGTTTACAAAATTTTATATGGAGAAATAAATTTACCAGTAAAAATACCCCCATCACCATATTATTTCCCTATTAAATTCACAGACAGGAAAGGAATTTTTTTTTGGTGAAAATCTAGTCTCTTTATAGATACATGTATTCATAATTCTCAAAGATTATAGTAATAGACATTATTTTAGAATCTGAGTTAACTTAAGTCTGTTCACTTCATTTTTACCTTCAGTACTTTTGGTATGGGTAAATATAAGCATTCTTAGATTCAGGAGTAAAGAAAAGTAGTTTTCAAAGAATATTCATTTAAATTATGTTAAAAATAAAAGAAATGTGAGTGAAAAAAACTATTTATAGCATTTTTGTTACCAACCACTCAATATAATAATAATTTAAAAAAACAACTTACATCCTAAATGTATGATTAACAATAAATAAAAGCTTTGTGAAATATATTTAAAGTTGTTAATTTGTCAAAATCATAAAAACTACCATTCTCTATAGCTATTTAAAACTAATAAATATAACTTGAAATAATAAATATTGAAATAATGATAGAATAATAAATATTTTATATAGTAATTATTATTGAAGTTGATGGTTGCCATGGTAATGAAAATGGCGGTACAAAATTACCAAAAATACAAGAACTTTCAAAAACGTTTCTTTGCCTATTTTCTTAATTTTATTAAAACAATGAGGTTTATTTTTTATTATTAAAAATGTTTACCTTTTTTAATTTACGTTGGAAATTAAAATTATCTATGAAAAAAAGATATGCACAGTGAAGGAAACAGACTATATGTAATGGATTATTCAGTTACATTAATTCAGGGTTCCTGCGCACTTCCGAGAATCAAATTTCAAAACTTTTCCACTTTTCCATTCATTTCAAAAAACTTTAATGATCTTTTCACACACATATCTGTAAAAATGTACCGATGTATCACACTGTCATAAGTTAAAATTGAAATCTGGAGAAACTGAATGTTAAAAATCGAAGACTTTCAATGGTGAAAAACATGGTTTTCAGTGGCATAATGCATCACAAGAAGTGATCACTCGCAGTCTGATGAGCATGATCGAAAAAATCTTGGCCGATGTGGAAATTTCACAACTTATCCATTTTAACCAAAATTTCTAAACTTTTCAAGGTTTTTAATGACTGCGGGAACCCTGTTAATTATGTAAGCAGATGATATCGTATTAAACATTTTTAGACTTACTTTGCCTGAATGTTTCAGTAAGATTTGCAACCTTTAATTTCAGAACATAATAGTTTACAGTATAACCGATTGGTATTCATGTGGATTAAAATTTGCACAACTGCATAGGTGGATCAAAGCAAAGGGAAATATTGTGCTCTGTATGAGAACATTAGTTAGTGCATTATACAGTATGTTTTTAGTTTCATTCAGTGATGAAGTAACACCTGGATTTTGCTATTCCTTGTTTTATTGGCACTTTCATTATAGAATAACAGATTTATTTTACTGTTCCATTTTGAAATATTTCTACATTGAGGAAAACACAATAATGTATATTTCAATCCCTGTATTTAACTGAATCATTACAATGCTAATAGTCTATTCATCCCATATCCTTTAATTATTTTTTGTGAATGGTGGAACAATGCATATTTATACGAGGGATTTACCGGACTCGCAAAACCTACATAAAAGATGCAATAAAGTGTCATCTGGACCCCCAAAATCAGAGACTGCGTCCCATGGGACTCATAAAAATATAAAAGCTGTTTTGATTATATAATCGATTCAGTCACAAATAAACAATAAGGGGTGGGGTGGAGGGTATACTGGGATAGTTTAGTGCCATAAAAAAAAAAAAATTATTCACTATAAAACAAAAATTAAGACAGAATAAATATATTTTCTTAATGCAAAATCTGTTTTCTGCAACTCTTGACTAAATTGTAGTCCCACAGGTTTTGGGTTGGGACCATCAGAAAAGAAACAGGCGAGTCCCAGGGAGCCTCTTTTATAAAAGCCAGGTAAACCCGTTTATACCACTGTATTACAACAGTGCTAACAGTCTCCTCACCCCAGTCACATGTACATTAACTGGTAACACAGCATACTAAACTAATGATACAAGATAAAATGTGGATAAAACCCAGTAATTTTATAGATAAAATACAACTCTATACAAAAAATGTTAACACTTTCATAACAAGACAGTGTCCAAGGCCTGGTAATAAATATGGTACAAATTTGTCATTTTGAAAGACTTGACAATCACGAAGTTAATTTTGTCTCACACTCATGGTTTTAATTTTGACAATCAATGTTTCTTTGTAAAACTGACTTGACGCCACTCGTTTATATTGCAGAAATTAGTCTGAATTAAATAATAAAATGATTACTCTATTTTACCCATGTACACTATATTGTATATATATATTTTAAATTGTGACTATTAAACAGGAACAGGTTTTTTTAATATCTGGCACAAACTGGTTAATATAGAAAATGTTCACAGACAGCAAAAATAAATATTTTTAGACCTGAATACAATTACTTAAGTGCAGGGATCCCAGGCAGAAGAATGAAAAATCCCTGAAAAATTAAGGGGTCCAGAGAGACCAACCAGCATACGCCACATCGTATTTTTGAACGAGCTACATCCATGACCACTTGTCTTTGGCACACACTGAAACATTTGTGTCACGAGACATTTTCTGTAGGCAGGACTAGCAGAAAGTGAGAAGTTCACACGTGAACCTGTCAAAATAGGGTCGGTTTAGTCTTGCAGTCTCTCAGATGAGATCTCATGTGATATGGGTCAAATTGGATCTGTTTTAATCGTCTGCTCGAGTTTTTGCATGAGTTTGAATTTTATTTTTGTAATTGTTTTTTTGATGACTCGATTTGTTTTCTCTGACGTGGAAATTCAGTTTTTGCAGAGAAATGGGACCCCTGTAAGTGAGAATAAGGACGTGACAGCGTATTGCACTCCACTATTACTGTACAGTTTCTATGACTTGCTCTATTTCTGCACAAAATTATTTTTCCTTGTATATATTTTATAGATCACACTTTTAAACCATCAACACTTATAATGTCACTCACAACACAGGCAACACTGATCAAGAGGCGGTGCTCAGTAAAAAAATAAACAAATTTAATCCTCTAGCTCATTTGTAAATACAACCTAACTTGAAATTCTCTATTGTGGATGTATTAAAATAAGTGAAATTTTAATAATACATTTTCGGGTCATTTTATCCTAGATCACATTACGTAACAGCTGTGCTGTGTAATGTGCATTTGGTCTACAGATAATTTTCAATCTGGCCGACCAAACATGTTTGGTCATCCTGACAGTCGTCATGCAGTGTAAATGGTCTATTGTGCAAATCCATGGTCGGGTCAGTTAATGTAAGCAGTTTACATGACGTTATTCAACAATACACACTAACATCTAATGAAATATATACATCAGGTGTGTAGATTAACGGTCGCCCAGCCACCCGTCTCGGGTTCAAATCAAGTCGGGTGAGTTTGGTATCAATAATCATACACCCGGCTGGCCACCTCAGGTTTCTCTGAAGTGAACCACAAAACAGAACTCCAGACAGAGACCACGATCACATCTCAGATTTCGTCTACTACAGACATTTTTCTCGGTAAGTTTGCACAAACGCGATAGGCCTAATGCACGAGACTACCGATTTCTGACCTTTGGCTCACCCATTCTTGGCTAAGATTTTTGGGGGACCAGTTGGAAATTTGGGGGACTGGTTCATTTTTCCAGGTTACTGGCTTTGCTGGCCCTATCTGAAAAAGGTTAATGTACACCCCTGTACATTACTTGCTCACCTAATCTCTGAATTTCTGAAAGGAGTTAATTCTGTTTTGATACTGCAAGAATCATATCAAAGTTTAGATGAGTTGTGTTATATAGTGTGAATGGAATAAAATAACTGATCGATTACTGTGAATATACAAGTTGAGTAGAGTCGTGTGATGTGATCTAGGCTTCACGGACTATCCAGAAATATCTGTCCTTTTCCAATCATGACAGTTTTAGAACTGGTGTTGACTCCAACCCCCTCACCTAATCCCATCACAAAAACCAGTGATTTTCAGTTACAGTCAGACATATATTAGGTCATTCATAACTGAAGTGTGTAATGACAAAATTTGCCAAGTCCATGTGACATTGTTTTACAATTCCCAGCGTACTCTTAAAACTCTGAAGATCCATCTAATAGCAGGGATAGAAATTAAGGCTCACCCCCTCATCCGAGGCTAATAAAAATCACTGGGGGCGAGTAAATCCTTAATGATCCTAGTTCCCATGGCCAGATATTTTTTTCCAATCTTGTATTAAGAATTTATACATTCTGTATTATTTTGAGACAGTAGCTCTCAGACTATTTGCCGTGCATAACCTGCCTTTTTCACTTTTAACTGGTTCTTTATAGTCTCGATACGGGATGACAGTTAGGGGTTGTTCACAATTATTGACATTTGTTTGATATTCGTACAGAGAGACCAAATTTTTAGATCCCCATCTTCCATCTCAACTACTACACACAACATCTACATTTTAACTGTTAATTAAATGGGGGAGGGGACTAGTGATTTTTCATGGAGACAAGTAACTTTTTAAGGCTACTAGTCCCCTAGGCGAGTGAAAATAATTTCTTAATTTCTATCCCTGAATAGTGTTATATATTAGAGTTGTTATAAGTGTACCAGTAATAGTATATCATCACCCTTATAACCTGTGTTAAGTTATTTTTTGGCCATTTTGAGATTTTCAGCCTATCTCACTTTTTATAACAGTTGTCATAAGTTGTAAAATACCAAAGTCATTGTGCACTTCCTAACCCACCTGATGATAATCATTATATGGTTAATAAATAGTCACTGATGGGCAATTGCAGCAGTTTTTTGACTTTTTCTCAAAACTACAAAAAATGACTTTAGGTTATAAGAGTGATGATATCAGACAAGCAATTTATCTGCTTATTTCCAATTATCAAAATCGTGGACTTAAATGAGTTTTGACGCTCTTCAATTGCTGTAAATGGCACTCTTTAATTATCAATATTTGACTAGTTCATGTCAACATTTATGGATGGTTTCTCTTCCTAGAAACCATACTCTCATGGTTTTCTCTTCCTAGAAACCATACTCTCATGGTTTTCTCTTCCTAGAAACCATACTCTCGTGGTTTTCTCTTCCTAGAAACCATACTCTCATGGTAGTCAAAGCAATTGTATGAATTTAAATTATTAAAATTTTGATTAAAATTTATTAATCCTGACATTTTAACTGAATATTTATGAATTACGAACCATTCAAGAATTCAATAATAGTTTTATGGAACCAAGAACTTTTAAACTACCTCAGCCATTGTTCTCTGTTTAGCTGAATATTAAACATTACATATTTGATGCTGGCCATCTGTTGATATAACTGAACCGTGTTGATGATGGCACAAAAACACATTATCAGACCTGCCTACCCATAGAAAACCCATAAACATGATTTCTCGGGAAATCCAAGGGTTCTGTCAGGAATGCACGATACCTGACAATTGAATTGTTCTTTCGAGATGTTAAATGATCATTAGCATTAATATTTTCTAATTCTATCAACAACTCTATTGCTGTAATGCACATGCAACATTATTAAATGTACAAAACAGCAATAAACGTGCCTCTTTCAGTCATCACGCCTGCCATGTTTGATGCTAAAGTCAATGCTCTCGGTGCAACCGAATTCCGACAACTTTAGAGATAAAAAATAAATAAATAAAAATCTAGGCAACTCGGTCAACCAGTGGAAAATATGACTGTATCGCCGGAATGCCGTAGTTTGTGGTGTCTGTCTGGAAATATTACAGAGAAACCAGAAAGGTAGACAGGTCTGCATTTTGAATATGTATCTATTACTGACCATTTGTGAGGTCAATATGTGGTTTTATGGACACCAAGAAACTAATAAAGGATCTCAGTCACTGTTCTCAGTTCACATGAATATTAAAGCAGCATTCCTATACTTTTGGTGCAATATAATTCTGGATCTTTTCATCACCATGAGCCATCTTTACAGCAGTACTTTTCAAAAACTGTTTCAACCACTGAAATTTACCACAACAATTGGCAATGTGTTGGAGACTGCCATGGAGTTTTTCATTCTCAGCGACACTTTTTTTGCTACAGACTAAATTTTAATGTTTTTTTTTTCCATAGCAATCACAGATGTGGAAACATGTGAATGCTAAAATTATCATGAAAAATCCAGTGGACATTATTTCTCCACGGCATTTATTTTGCTGTGGACATTTTCTTAATTGGAGGTGTTGCTGTTTAAACACATCTAGTTGGCTGATCTGCATGGCATTTTGTAAGTTGGGAGTTCTGGCACTGTTAAAATCCGTAATGGTGTTGTTCATCAGAACAGAAAATTGTCAATCATTATAAAACTGATTTTTCACAACTTTCCAATATTTCATAATAAAAACTTCAGTTTTTCATTACATTCAATGGCCTGGAAAAATTATTTAGAAATTCCATAACTTTCCAGGTTTTACATAATCCCGTAAAAACCCAGTTACAGGCATGGGAATTGGAAATAAAGTGGCTGGCGAGTATTCAGCCTAATATCCAAATCCAAGGGAAGCTTAAGACCTGACAGGGGGTCCAGAGAGGAGAAGTTTCCCACCCAAAAATTAATTTGAAAATTTTAGAAGCCAAATTGTTGCCTCTCAGAGCACAAAAATTGAGAAAAACTGTTTCCATTTGTACCTACATTGACACATTTGTATTGTTTCACTCAAAGCCTTAGGGTGTACTGGATATACCTTGAGGCATACCGTGAACTTTACTGGGCGTACAATTCCCATGCCTGCAGTTAACATTAGTTATTAGATTTTGGCCTCTCTATTGATATAACTGAATCTTTTTGATGATTGGTTTGCGGTCGAATGGACACACTTTCAAAGAGTCTGCACAAATCATACACACAGCATGGCCACACAGAAACGCTGTGTCCTTCTTTCTCTCCATGCACACGGCACAGAGTAACGAGTCTTCCAATTCCTGAACTTTCTTCTTGAGAACAGCAGCCTCGTTTTCGTTGTTTAACTGACTTGGATGGGTAATTATCAAACCATCTGTAGAAAAAAATAAACATTCATTCGGTGAATTAAAAAAATATATCTGTATAAATAGTTATAAAAATAATAAAATTGTATATAAATAAAAAGGTATATTCAAATATAATCTGGTAATGTTATGGACGTGACGGTACACCAATAAAAATTAGCTATTTATCTGTGGCTGATCAAAGATATGAAAGCGTTAATATACTTATAAATTTTATATCATTTTTTTGTTTTGTTTAATGACACTACTAGAGCATGTTGATTTAAATTATTGACTGTTAGATGCCAAACATTTAGAACCTTTGAAATACAGTCAAGTGTGAGCCAGCCTCCAATGAGTTTTGAACCACTGTCTTCAGGTTGAGTCTGATGTTCTACTACTGGACCACAGAAGCTTCTATTTCAGTTAAGATACTAAATAAGTACTAACCTAACTATATACTTCAAAGATATCATTCCTCCATTTAATTCCATAAAAAATCTCTCCACCCTACCATATCCCATCCCTTATTTAAACATTCTTAACCTTCTGGAGACTGCAGACGACTTTTCTCGACAACGTCATGCAAACGCTTGAATACTGCAGGCAACATTTCTCAACAATCGAACTGGGTCTTTAAAATTAGTATTTCCTGTTGCTTAAATGCATTATGGGAGGAAATGATGCAATACCTATCAACATAGGATGTTC
>JAULBS010128863.1:0-13551 GCA_032355785.1 Symmetromphalus regularis
TGGTTAAGCTATCGGACTCGAGGCTGGTAGGTACTGAGATCAAATCTCAGTCGAGGCATGGTATTTTTAATCTCAGTTTCAGCTCCAACCCAGAGTGAGTGCTCCACAAGGCTCAGTGGGTAGGTGTATGCCACTTACACCGACCAGTGGTCCACAACAGGTTTAACAAAGGCCATGGTATGTGCTGTCCTGTCTGTAAGATCCCTTGCTGCTTATCGGAAGGAGGATCCTATGTGTCAACAGCGGGTTTCATCTTTACATATGTCAGAGTGACCATATGTATGACATCCAATAGCAGACGATAAGATAAAAATCAATGTGCTCTAGGGGCATCGTTAAATAAAACAAAACTTTACTTTTGTCCAATATGAAAATTTCATTTGTCTCAAATATTAAACAATGGAAACTAAATTTATGATTATACTAGTTTTACAACCAGTGGTCCACAACTGGTTCATCAAAGGCTGTGGTTTGTGCTGTCCACTCTGTGGAATGGTTCGTATAAAAGACCCCTTGCTGCTTATCAGAAAGAGTAGCCTATGTGGTGGCAGCAGGATTCTTCTAAATAAATATGTCAGAATGACCATATGATTGACATCCAGTAACTGATGATAAGATATAAATCAATGTGCTCTAGAGGAGGCATTGTTAAATAAAACAAACTTTTCTTTTTTTACAGTGGAATATTGGTTGGAAGGTAGTGGGATCAAATCTTAATCAAGGCACGCCATTTATAATCAGATGCTTTATATGTTGACACTACACCCATTTACCTCCCATCCCCGCCCTCATAGATGTACACGTACTTCTATAACAATACTTTCAAAGTGGAATATGCATTTAAATATGTTACTTGTCCAATATAAAATTCCACAATTAAATGTATGATTATACTAAAAAAAATTTAGAAGATGCTCAGTCTTTTAAAACAATTTCTATGTGTCAAGTCGTAACTTGGAGAAGACATTGAAACTGGCTGTATATACATTTTTATAGTGTCATCATTTGAGTATTGTAAATCATGAAATAATTGTCATGAAATTAATTATTAATGTACTCTGAAATGCAGTAAATCATGAAATTAATTATTAACATACTCTAAAAGACAGGGTCAGTTACAGAAATTTTGGAAAGGAGGATCCAAAGGCATTTTAAAGATTTTTAATAATGGATTAAAAATCGATAGTTACCAAATTATAATGTATTAATTATTTATATATAAACATTTACAGTAATGGTATATTTATATTAAAATAAACTGTTAATGTATATATATTTATAGAAAATTAACCGATTTGAGAGAAAATCAGGAAGACAAGTGTTTTTTAATACAGGGAGCTACATAAGCAGGTTTGACTAATTTAAAAATCGTTTCTGTGAATGGGTTACCTAGTGCGAGCATGATTTAGCTTAAATTGTAGCACGTCGGATCAATCGTCGGATCAATCCTTCTCAGTGGACCTAATTGCAGTTTGTGCTATTTTCCATTCCTACCAGTGGTCCACAACTTGCTCATCAAAGGCCATGGTATGTGGTGTCCTGTCTGTGGGAGAGTGCATATAAAAGAGCCCTTGCTGCTTATTGGAAAGTGTAACCTATGTGGCGGCAGATTTCCTCTAAATAAATGTGTCAGAATGACCATTTTATGATCGACATCCAATAGCCGATGAAAAGATAAAAATCAATGTGTTCTAGAGGCGTCATTAAACAAAACAAACTTTACTAATAAAGAAATCATTTCTGTGCATGGCTTGGCTAGTTCATTGCGTTCTTCCCTTACAACCATTTTGATTGTTTTATGACATACATGTGATATAGTCAGGCTGTGGTGCGTAAGAAATCAATATATAAGCATGGAAACAAGACACCACAAGATCATCTATTCTCTATTTGTCTATGAAAATATTGGCATTTTCCTTCTTTCTTTTTTTTAAAATGTGTTTGTATGAAATTTGAATAGGAAATGGTGAAAGGTTTTACAAAATTACATCAATAGTAGAAAAAATTGTGGAAATGTTGATTAAAGCGAGGGGGTAGCTGTATAAATTAAGGAATTTGATGCCACCTGAAGTGTAGTAAGTTGTTAGATCAATTCCCATCAGTGGACACATTGTTGTGCTATTTATTGTTCCAGCCAGTGATGCATAACTGGTGTAACAAAGACTGTAATATGTGCTGTCTTGTCTGTGGGTAAGTATTTATAAAAGATGCCTAACTGCTAATCGTGAAGAGTAGCCATTGTTGTGGTAGCGGGTTTCGTCAAAAGACCACGAGTCACAGAATACCATATAGTATATACCAAGTAGTATTGAGCTGCTGTCTGGAATGAGAAACAGCCCAAATAATAACTTACTTATGAATGGTCTGATATTTCAGTACGGTAAGTCTCAGTAGTTCAGTGGTAGGACATCAGACACTCAAGCTTAAGACTGTGGTTCAAATCCCGTCGAAGGCTGTTGTTAAACAAAACAAAGATACAGTCAAACCTGCCCATGCAGCCACCTGTATTAAACAGCCACTTTTATTTTCTCCCAAATCAGCTAATTTAGTCATATTTAACCTGTATTAAGCAGCCACCTGTCTTAAACAGCCACCTTTATTCTCTCCCAAATCAGCTAATTTAGTAATATTTAACCTGTATTAAGCAGCCACCTGTCTTAAAGAGTCATCTTTATTTTCTCCCAAATCGGCTAATTTAGTATAATTTAACCTGTATTAAGCAGCCACCTGTTTTAAACAGTCACCTTTATTTTCTCCCAAATCGGCTAATTTAGTATAACTTAACCTGTTTTAAGCAGCCACCTGTTTTAAGAGGCCAATTTTTCTTACTACCTTAGGTGGCTGCTTAAGACAGGTTAGACTGTATTTCAATTATACGTGTAACATCCTAATTGGATATTTTGTTTTTCTTTTGTTTATTAATTATTTTAACAGATTTAGTAATTTATCTGGACATTTTATTTTGGCATTTTATATACAGTTGTAGAGTACTGGTTGGGACAGGAAAAATATATTTAGAGGATGAGTCCACTGAGATGGTTCGATCCTATGACCATAAAATCTCGGAGCGGGATGTAGCTCAAACGGTAGAGTGTCTGCCTGTTAACTGGTCGGTCGTCGGATCGTTCCTTCTCAGTGGACCCATTTGCAGTTTGGGCTATTTTCTGTTCCAGCCAGTGGTCCACAACTGGTTTATCAAAGCCAGTGGCATGTGTTGTCCCGTCTGTGGGACGGTGCATATAAAAGACCCCCTGCTGCTTATTGAAAAGAGTAGCCTATGTGGCGGCAGCAAGTTTTCTCTAAAATACACTTCAGAATGACCATATGATTGACGTCCAATAACCGATGATAAAATATAAATCAATGTGTTCTAGAGGCGTCATTAAATAAAACAAACTTTACAGTTTTTATGACCAAATCTCCTCAAATTAATGCTTTAACGACTAAGCTATCACCATTTCAATACAGACTGTTATCCGGAAAAGACATTTGTTGTGGCTATCTCCTGCTGACAAAATGATACAAAAATTTCAATTTTCTTTTCAGAACTATGAGTTGTCGAAACATCACAGAGGAAGACAACACGACGGGACTCGGAAGCGAGAGAGCGAAGCAACTGTTTGAGGAAGTCAGCTACATCATATATGGCTTCGCACTGCCCAGCATCTGTCTGTTCGGCATGGTGGGAAACATACTTAATCTTACAATTCTCACACGCAGGAAGTTACAAAAATCATTCAAAACTCTCGAGATGGCTGCAAACTATTGTCTAGTTGCGTTAGCGGTTTCCGATCTCATGTTCTGTATTTTTGCATTTCCAACCACTTTTCTGCCCAGTGACGACACATACAAAAAGGACGAGTTTATTCTTCAGTATCGGATCTACGGAGCAGCGATAATAAACGGATTTATTATGTGTAGCACGTGGCTTACGGTTGCCATGTCGCTGGAGCGATACCTGGCGATATGTTACCCTCTGAGACAGGATCTCTACCTAACAACCAGACGAATTAAAATAATAATTATAATAACCTACATATTTTCTTTCATATTCAACATTCCCGTGCTGTGGCGTTATGAGGTTTACCAACTGTGCAATTCCAATTCCTCCATTACAAGTGTGATGCCATTCCCCGTACCTTTATGGAACAACCATAATTTGGATATGGCGTATCGGATAGTATGGGCGTTGCTAGGCAACTTTATTCCACTCATTCTACTGTTTTGGTTCAATGTCTGCCTGTGTCAGCAGATATATCGCTCGTACAAAATGAGACAGCAGTTTAAACACGATCGTCGGAAGGGAGACCATAACGCTAAAAGTTCGGGGAATGTGTTGACGATAACTCTTGTCGTGATTGTTGTGATGTTTTTTATTTTTGTGGCCCCTTCTGAAATCGTAATCACGGCAGCCCAGATGACGAATAACGACAGCAATTACTCGCATATGACGGTTGAAGCTGTTATGAATTTCTTACAGTCTCTTAATTTCTCCCTTAATTTTATTTTATACTGTATAATAAGTCCGTATTTCAGGAAAACGCTGCGTTATTTATTCTGTTGCGGCTGTTACAATATTTATCAGGTTTCCAAGCAATGGAAAAAAGAATTTGAAACATCTTTAATGTGACTAACATTCTAGGCAGCTCTCTGAGAATTCGAAGTCTGCATATATCAGGCATGGTGGAAGCAAGTGAACATTGGGGGGCTAACAGAAACAATGAGGGGGCTAACAGAAACAATGAGGGGGCTAACAGAAGCAATAAGGGGGCTAACAGAAACATTGGGGCCTAAAAGAGACAATGAGGGGCTAACAGACAATGGGGGGCTAAAAGAGACAATGGGGTCAGAAACCTAGGCTCGAAGTGCCAAATTTCAAATGGATACGAGGTTATGCTCGATTCAGAATTATTGGGGGAGAGGGGTCTAGCCCCCTCAGGCTTCCTGTTCTGCTGTGCCTGTATATGGGTTATGAGAAAATACTTTATTTTTATGTAACCCATTATATTCCGCGTCACATCATTTGGGCACCATTGTTTTTGACAACAACTTTTCTTCTAGGGATTGTAGAACAAAAAGGAAAACGGTTTTGGAAATTAAATGAAAAGTCTAATTTTTATGCATTTTAACAGTGGGTTTTTTTTTTCACTTTTCGATTACTATTTTTGTTACTGTAGCAACCTCATATAATCCAAAAAGTTAAGAAGTGAAATACTTTTGTGTATCATATACACGTTACAAATGGTTTGAAAGGCAGTTGTTTGTCCTTTTGACACTTATTTTTCAACTGAATAATGCTGGCGAAGTATAAGAATTATTATTGTGAAATATAATAATTTATTATATTAATAATAGTATGAAAGCAAAATGGATAACGCTGGACAAGACATGCATGAATGGGTCTAAATCCCAGGTGGGGGGGGGGACATGTCCCTCCACTGTTTGATCGGTAGGGATGCCTGTATAATTATCCCCCCTACTTTTTGCTTCGAATAATTGAAATAAAATGCCTAAATAATAATATTTACCAGTATTTCTTTTTATGATATCAATGTAATACTTAGCCATGTGGTCTTAGTACAAATATACCGACATACACAGTTATTATTATTATAATTATTATAGTTTGAAGGTTTCAGCCGGAAAAGGCACTTCAAAAGCCAATGATTTTCAAAAGAAAAATTTGGAAGAATGCCCTTCCTGGCTCCATCCCCCCACTTCTAGAAACCAACTGGGTCCATCCCTCCACTTCTAGGAAACCCACCGGGTCCATCCCCCCACTTTCAGGAAGCGATTTACCCCCATGAGTGTATGAAATGAAATGATTGTTTGTACGATTGTCAGAGGCCTGCTTATCAAAGTTGCTCGAAGAAAGAAACGAGAACTTATTAATTTTATACAAGTCAATTGTGTATATGTTTTTTTGGGGACCAGTACAAAGTGTTGAATGATCATTGTTGTTGAGTTTTAATTCTCAGATATAATAATAATTATCATACATGCTTTTCTTGTTTTCTTTTTAGTAACATTTTAAGTTTATTAAAGAAAGAAAGAAATCATTGACAAGACCCCAGTACAAGTGTTAATCAGCGGCAATGAGACACATTGTTTGTTAGTGGTACCTGGATGTAGCTCAAACAGTAGCATGTCCACCTGTGAAGCTGTCTGTCATCGGATCGATCCTTCTCAGTGGACCCATTTGCAGTTTGGGCTATTTTGTGTTCCAACCAGTGATCCACAACTGATTCTTCAAAGGCCATGGTATGTGCTGTCATGTCTGTGGGACAGAGCATATAAAAGACCCCTTGCTGCTTATCGGAAATTGTAGCCTATGTGGTGGCAGCGGGTTTCTTCTAAATACATGTCTTATTGATAAGCAGCAAGGTTTTTTTTTATATGCACTATCCAACAGACAGGATAGGACATACCACTGCCTTTGATAAACCAGTTGTGGGTCACTGGTTGGTGTAAGTGGTATACACCTACCCACTGAGCTTTTTGATTCTGGATTGACTACCAAGATTAAAAATCAGAATGTTTAATTTTAAAGTCAGCTATGTATTGGTAACGTGGCAGTAGCGAATCCACATTGGGTGTCCGTCCAGGGGGTCTGGACCCCCCCCCTTCATCATTTTTTAAGATTAAAATAAATTTTCTGAGTGGAAGGATGTGAAAATTAACAATTTTTCTGCAGTCCTATTCACCCATTACATTTGGACCCCCCATCCCTTCTGAAATCCTGAATGTGCACCTGCATGGACATTAGAATGTTTAACAACACCCCTGACACAAGTAATAAATAACAGCTATTGGGGGTATGGACACTAACCGTGTGACTCCAATCATGGTTTTTGTGTGGAGCTGCACAAATAGAAAATGTTCAGTATGCTCAGAAAAGTTTCTTTAACACCCCAAGCACTTTGTTTATTCAACGACTATTAGGTGTTAGACATAATGATGGCATTTTGTGACTTGTGGTCTTTTAGATGAAATCTGCTGCTGCCACATAGGTTACTCTTTTCTGATTAGCAGAAAGGGATCTTTTATATGCAATCACAGACACAACAGCACATACCACGTGATAAACCAGTTGTGGACCACATAGGTTACTCTTTTATTAGCAGCAAGGGAACTTTTATATACACTTTCCCACAGATATGACAGCACACATCATGGTCTTGCAGAGCACTCACTCTGGGTTGGAACTGGTATCAAGATTAAAAAGTCCACTCAGATGTGATCCCAGTAAAGTAAATGTTTGTTTTATTTAATGCCTCTAGAGCACATTGATTGTTATCTTATCATCGGCTATTGGACGTCAATCATATGGTCATTCTGAGAAACGTATTTAGAGGAAATCCGCTGCTGCCACATAGGCTACCCTTTCTGATAAGCAGCAAGGGGTCTTTTATATGCAGTCCCACAGAGAGGACAGCACATACCTTTTGATGAACCAGTTGTGGATCATTGGTTGGAACGGAAAATAGCCGAAACTGCATATGGGTCCACTGAGAAGGATCGATCCGATGACCGACCGGTTCACAGGCAGACATGCTACTGTTTGAACTAGATCCCGCTCCCTTGTGACCCCAGTACCTATCAGCCGTGAGTCCGATAGCTTAACCACTCGGCTACTGGGGCTAATAAATAATAGGTTGTTGTCTACCAAACAGCATCTTGAGTTAGTCAACATTTGAAGTGTCTTAATATGTTCGGATCATTAACAAAATTCCGAGACATTCATTTAATTGATGAAGATGTTTGTTTTTTTATGACACCAAAGAAAAAAAAATCGGGGGTCTAACAATGGTTCCACTTAATAACAGCCCTCTATAAAATGCTAGACATCCTAGGGCCGTACTTTGATCAAAATCCTGAGTGTTGGCACTACTTTTTATAAACAAATTTGTCTGAGGATGTTTAGAAGTTTAGGGGGTCTAGGGCCTGCAAACTCCATGGAATGAAACACTAAATAAATTAAACCCGATGTGTATGCTATTTTCTGGAGTTAAAAAAAAAAAGTGATATTCTTGAGGGGGCAACTGCCACCCCCTTCCCCCCACCACCACGGAGGGTATGGCCCTGCATCCAACCCCAATCTCTACTGCTGTTGACAATCTCAATCCACCTAATTTTATTCCTGCTGACATGAAACCTTAACATTGTGAACAAATAAACTTTTATTGAAAACAAAAAACTATTTAAAAAATAATGAAATTTATTTAAGTAAAAAAAAACATTTTAATATATATACATGTACAGGTACTCTGCCACAATTCAACATATTCAGTATTTATTCAAACTTTACACTTTTGTTAATAATAATTATGATCCTAACAATAATATAACAGTATAATAAAAGCAGTAGTAGTAGCCGTAATAATATCAATATCAGCAATAACAACTGTAACAGTAATAGTATTATAATTAAATTTCTATTATAATCATTACATTTTAAAGGAGTCTCATTGGTCAAGCCATTAGCAACGACATTTGTTCATTACTCAATGAATGTAAAATGACGTCATGAAACTTCTTTTTACCAGCTATGTTTAAAAAGTATATTTAGACTGATGAATTAACATTATAATGTCATAAACTATGACATCATTTAAAAATATTCATTCTTTAGTTTCTTGAGCGTTATTTTGCAATATTTTTCTAAAATAAATGAAAATAAAATATGAACTTGTGTAATTACTTAAAATGTATGTCCCAAATTTAATTATAATGAATGTCTCTTACCGGTATTTCTTTTATATTCATAGGGGTATGAACAAAATAAAACATCTGCAAACTTTTGTGTGAATGGCTTTGCCAGTTTAAATTTTGTTTATTAACAAGAGTATTGCAAAAAAGGTTACAACCTAGTCACCACCTGGAACCCAGCCTATTGAAGACCCCCCCACACCTCCTCCCCACCCCCTTCCCATCTCACAGGTTTGACACTATCTGTGATTATGATTATAAAAGTATAAATTTGGATCGTTTGAAACACATCTGGAACCAAACATCGTGAAATCAGTATTTAAAAAAAAACATTACATGAATGAAAAATGAAAAGTAGTAGTACATGTACCTTGTGACAAAATTATATGGGTAATGTAAAAAAATTGTAAATTGTTTTAACTGGACTGACATCTCTACAGTCTTGCTATGATGATATTTGTACAAAGAAAGAAGTATTCCAAAAGATGATTGGCTTGTCAGGTTGACTTCTTCTTAAGCCACGTTTCTGATTGGTCAGTTAGGTTTGACTTCTTTTTAAGATAATTTTCTGATTGGTCAGTTAGGTTGACTTCTTCTTAAGATAATTTTCTGATTGGTCAGTTAGGCTGACCTCTACTTAACCTACTTTTTCAATTGGTTAGATTGACTTCTTCTTAAATTACTTTTCTGATTGGTCATTTAGGCCGACCCCTTCTTAAGCTACTTTTTAATTAGTCAGTTAGATTGACTTCTTCTAAAGTTACTTTTCTGACTGATCTGTTAGGATGACCTCCACTTAAGTTACTTTTCTGATTGGTCAGTTAGGCTCACTTCTCCTTAGGATAATTTTTTGATTGGTCAGTTAGGTTGACGTCTACTTAAGCTACTTTTCTGATTGGTCAGTTAGATTTGACTTCTTAAGTTACTTTTTCGAGTCTGAATCTGAAATTATAAACACAAAAATAAACTATAAATTTATAATGAATAAAATAAATATTGTTAAAAAGGCCAACACAATTACAAACTAGATATAATTTCTTGTTGATACTGCTAATTAATATATTTATTTCTACACAGATCTTGTGAACTAATTTAATTAATAATTAACACAATGATGACAATGGCTTCCTGGAAGTGTGGGTGACGGAGCCAGGGTGTGGCATAGAAGCATACCCCCCCCTCCACACTAATATTTTTTTGGAAAATCCAACGTTTTTGAAATGCCTTTTCTGGTATTTTGACATCACTTTGGAGCAAAATTTAAACCTTATTTTTCCATAGAAACAAAGGTTTTGTAGGATGATAATCCCTCTACAACAGTCTAATGCATTTTAATTGGAATATTCCAAGCCATGCCCTTTTAAGTAAAAAGTGGGGTGGGGGGGGGGCAGCGGGGGGAATATTATATAGGCATCCCCCATCCAAAAAGTGTGGATATGTGTCCCCCACATCTCCTGATTGATGCCCCTGAACAACCCTACATCGAGTTGAAAATCAATCGGACTAAACTAGATTCAAACAATCTTCGGTCTCAGTCTTGGTGGCAGACCTCGTATCAACAAAAATAAACATTACGAACTTTCTTTACAGCACTCATCCCGATAGTGCAGTGGTTAAGCAGTTGGACTCACAGCTGCTACGTACTGGGATCAAATCTCAATCGAGGAATGGGATTTTTAATCTTGATACAGGTTCCAAGAAAGAGTGCTCCGTAAGCCTCAGTGCGTAGGTGTTACGGTGTATACCACATGCAATGATCAATGTGGGGAAGTGCATATAAAAAATAATGTATGTGGTGGTGGCAGATTTCCTCTAAAAGACCATGAGATGCAAAACACCATTTCATCACAAGTGTTTGAATTTTTCTAGTTTATTACTAAAATATCTTAACTCATTAGACAGCTTATATATAATATCACTTTAATAAAAAGCAGAAACAAATGACCTGGTTATCATAATGCAAACATACTGGGATTTCCCATGTTTACCGTAAGCCCATGTGAAATTAAGCCATTAAATTAAAAATGGGAAAGAACGTTGAATACAAATTTATAGTTCCCTCCCCTGGCTTACCAGAAAAATTACATCATATGTAAAAAATTTTTTTTTATAAAAAATGGAGTACATAAAATGAAATATTTAAAACAAAGTATTCAGAATTAAGATTTTGGATATATTCTCATTAATAGAAGTAAAGTTACATTTGGGAGGAAAAGGGGCTTAATGATTATTCTACATTTTGATTAAGTCCATTTGATATGTGATATTTACATTCTTACCAATCCCTTCAACAACAAAAACTTACCAGAACCACAGGCACACACACCTCCAATTTACTATTTATATTAATAAATGCTATGTACACTTTCCAACTAGCCCGTTTCTTCAGTGGGTTATAGTGTTAAAAGTGCCTTTTCCTAATTTAAGCCCTGGGCCTAATTACGGATAAAAAGTTATTGTCTTGAAAGTGCCATTTTCTTTATTTAAGCCTGGGCTTAAATATGGAAAATCATATTATCCATACCTGGTAAGACAACTTTATTTCTAGCCATAGATTTCTTCACCATCCTCTGAACTTGAACGATATCAACAGTGTCCTCCACCGCCTCATATACGTCATCAGCTCTAACTTCTGGACCGAAATCTGCATGACCACCTGATGCAGGTGCTGGAACTGACCCAATCCAAGATAAACTGGTTATTTTTGAGTACGCTTTCGCTCTCTCGCTAACAGGGCCCATTGCCATCTCATTCCTAGTTAACTTCTTTGCTTTGTAACCTTTACTGGCCAACTTGGAGTGAACTCTGAATGCTATGTCATCTTCATCGTAACACTCTCCTTTCTCGGCCTCCTCCATGACCTCTCGATTAACCTCTTCCATCGACTGATCGAGTGACAGCTCCTCTTGGGCTCCTCCTATAATGATCTGTGTGAGTGCGCGAGCCCCAGCGAGTGGTACGTATTGACCCCCAGTGGCATAAGCCAGGCCCATGAAGAATTCTTTGTAGGGCACGAGAGATGGCTCACAGCCTACCACGTAGAGCGTGACTTCCTTCTCAGCCAGTTGTCTCACTACCACTAGAGGATCAAGACCTGCTGGGCAACCATCAGGGAATCCATCACCGGATACTTTTAATCCATGTGGTGGGGCATCAGATATCAAAATGGCTATCTTCGTAGACTTGGTACGCCAGTTCAGTTTAAGGAGATCATGAAGTCCGTCTGCTACAGCTTCCGGTGCATCTCCTCCGCCATTTGCCGAGCACTCCTGGAGCCAGCTCTTCATCTCTCCAACTTTACCGGTAAAATCATGGACCCTGGTAACAAATGTTTTATCTTGTGGAGGATGGTCCCGGTACTCAACCAGTGACAATTGAACGTCAATGTTTTCTTTAGCAACAATTGTTTCAACTATTTTACGAATATTGTTTCGTGCTGTCACTATATAAGATGACATGCTTCCTGCAAAAAAAAGAAGAGCCATTGATAATCAGAAATAAAACTGTGTTGTTGGTTTTTAGGAGGGAAGCAGGTGTTGAAAAATTATTTTAAATCACGTTTGCTCACGGGCAAGTGAGATTTGCTTTTTCACTTGCCCACAATATTTTTTCACTTGCCATCCAAAATATGCCTACACTAAGCAAATACACTAAAGTACGTTTCATGTATAGCTACATATATAAGAAATGTTGTCATTGTAAATTTAATAACTTGAAAGTTTACTTGCCCACGGGCAAGTTAGATCTTACAGATCTGTTGCCCAACTGTCAAATTCCACTTGCCCCGGGTGTCAGGCAATATTATTTTTGAACCCCTCGAGAAGAGGTTTGTTGCCAAGTGACACAGTTAACTTTATGTCTAGGACAGAGTTGCCAGTGATGATATCAGGAGTGTAGCATGATCTGGACCCTGGGGAGGGGTCATCAAAATCCCCCCCATCCTTTGCCCCTGGATATATTCCAGGAATGAAATGTAATTAAAAGGTCAAAAAGCATACGCATGTGCATGAAGGGGTTTGGAGGTCAAAACCAACCCTTGCAAAATCTTATTTTTCTTTCTTTTTAAATATATTGTATGAAGTTCCACGAAGATGTTATGTTAAACATTATGGACCACCCACACCCTGCAAATATTTCTGCACATGCCTTCTTGGCAGAAATCTCATTTCTAGAAGAGGGTCAAGAATTTAAGGCACTTATCAAAGCATGCCATTTTAAAGCACGCCCATACTGGCACAATTTTTACTCCCAAAAAGTAAAGTTTGTTTTATTTAACGACGCCTCTAGAACACACTGATTTTTATCTTATCATCGACCATTGGACGTCAATCATATGATCATTCTGACATATGTATTTAGAGGAAACCCGCTGCTGCCACATACATGTAGACTACTCTTTTCGATAAGCAGCAAGGGGTCTTTTATATGCACCGACCCACAGACAGGAATGCAAATACTACGGCCTTTGATGAACCGGTTATGGACCACAGGTTGGAACGGAAAATAAAATTTCTACTCCCAAGCCTAAGAATACCAGTTCTCAAGGACCTTATATCCTTGAACATAAATGCTGGCAAAACATATTTCAAAACATATGGCATAGTTTGTACTACTAGCCTATATATATATGTGACCGAGTGGTTCTTATTATTGTATCACAAAAATAAATAGAAACAAGTTCCAGTTCACATCTTTAATCTTCGTCGTGGAATTTGAGAGCTGGCCACAAACGTCTTTCTCCCTTGGCAGATCTTACGCTCTCTCTTTCATTCAACTTTCACTCAAGACAATCTCACTACTATCATGTTACACCTTGACCAATACTAACAAACCATTGCTGCC
>JAULBS010128874.1:0-13551 GCA_032355785.1 Symmetromphalus regularis
TCTTTTTTTTCCCAGTGCCCCCTTTCCTTTTCCACCTTTGATATGCTACTTTCATCCCTTTCTGACAGCACCCCCATCTGTAACCATCTTGCCGTCCAACTCCACATTCCAGTCCTTGTCTCTCCAACCGCGACAGGTACTTGTCTCTTGTGGACATCTGTACCACACACCTTTCTTTAGCTTGATCATTCCCGTGCCTTGTTTAGCTCAATCTATAAACATGATGGGAATGACTAATTTTGATTTTTGTCGCAGTCATGAGCTAATAAATTCCTATAACCAACTAATTCTTTAAACTGGATGTCTTGTTTAGAACGAAAGAAAACTTCTGAAGACGCCATCAGTGAAATAATTGTTTCTAAGAAGAAGACGAAACAGCCCATTTCTTTAGAACTGTCTTTGTGCACGAAGAAAGATCGCAAAATAAGCAGCAGTCAAAAACCGACCGTCACTGAAAGGAAAAAACGTACAGTCCAGAGGCGAGTGAAAACTGCGGCCCAGAGGAACAAACGAGAGTTGCAAGTCACGGGGACTGGGAGAAAGAAGTCCGTTATGACGATGAAACACGATTTGGCAATTCCCTTTGCCATCAATCATCAAACGAAAGATGACGATCAAACAAAGGGATCGTCGAGTTCTAGTAGAACGATACCAGATGCTGGAAACTGCCAGACAGAGTCTAATGCATGGTATGGACATTACATATATGCAAATGTAAAGTGTTATGGACTTCAGCTTTAAATTTTAAATTCAGACTTTAATGTTTCATAAGGAACGGGGAGTCGGACCTGGACATCTACATTTAGGCTTCCAGAAAGATTGAAACAAAGACTGAAAACTTCACCATGGCATTGATGACGTTTTACTAAAAAAAACAATTAACCACACCACTAGAGCACATTGATTTATTAATCATCAGCTTTTGATGTCAAATATTTGGTTATTTTACACGTGGTCAAGTGTGAGCCACCGTCTAACGGGTTTTGAACCACTGTCATCAGCTTGAGAGTCCAACGTTTTACAACTGGACCACTGAGGCTCACATAGTCTATAGAGATATATATACCTTTATTTATTTATTTATTTTTACCTGTATATAAATGTCACCATGACAACCACTATTATTAGGTCATGAGTATAGTGAGCCTCGGTGGACCAGCGGTAGAACGTTGGACTATCAAGCTGATGACAGTGGTTCAAAACCTTAGTGTCTCACACTTGACTACGTGTCAAAATAATCAAATGTTTGACATCGAATAGTCGGTGATTAATAAATTAATGTGCTCTATAGTGTCGTTAAAAAAAAAATATTAAAAAAATATATAGGTCATGAGGATATATTATATTTTATTCATGTGTAAAATTATTTTAATTAAACAATATTTTATTTGTTTCTCTTTTTATTGACTATCCTAACGATCCATTAAATTCATACAGTGATTTTTTTAATTGATTTTTAAAATAATTTTTACTTTGTAATATAAACATCTTTATATGGTTTTTGTTTCAGTTTGGAGAAAGAAAATGTCAGTCCTACTTCGCCAATGACAACGAGTTTTACAGACGACGACGAGGACGACTTGACAGATGTTTATAATTCGGCGACGGACGAACGGCCGGACAGTTTGTCTCCTCGTGACGTGCCCAGCGACGACATTTTGTTCAAAGGTCATTCATCACAAAAAGCTGAAAAAAACGCTTGTAGTATAAATACAATATGATTTAAAAAAGAAGTGAACACTTTCAAAAATATATTACTCAGTAATTAATTAATCAGTAGGGGAAATTTTCAGACAATTTCTATATTTCTATTGAAAGAGAATACTATGAGTGAAAATGAGTGTATTCCTGTAGATGTATTAAACGCATAGTCCCACAGTCCCTTGACCTAATTAATTTCCAAACAAAGAATTAAATTTAAATATAAACATTTGATTTGTCCATAAAAATACTTCATTCAACTATTTACATAACCACCGCATGTAGCTTATTATCAATATCTTAAAAATAATAATGAATTATGCTCACGGACAAATAAATCGTTGAAGGTGTGACGTATATATATTTCGTGTCACGTGACGGGTATTCCCCCGTTAGCCGTTATTTTAAAACTTCTGAATATTTTTTGTAGCTGTAAAAACATTTCGTACCAACTTATTTCGTCCCACGAGGAGTTCAAATCTTGAAATTTGAAAAAAATCGATCGACTGGACATGGAATTCCCTATACCATGGATCAGTTAAAATGTCTTGTGTGATATGAAAACGAGATATAGTATAACAAATGCATGTAAGTTTCATTCGTAATCAATATTTAGACATCAAAGCCCTTAAATTCCGTGGGACTATGCCTTTAATATGACTATTTTTACCAGTTTAGAAGTTCTACAAATAGTGATGATTGCATTAAAGGCATACTGTCACGGAATTTAAGGGGCTTTGTTATTATTGATTACGAATGAAACTTGCGTGTATTTGTGATACTATATCTCACTTTCAGATCACGTAAAACGTTTTAACTCAACCATGGTATAAGGAATTTCATGTTGAGTTTATGATTTATGGTTCGTTACCATAATTCGATTATTATTTTTTAAATATTGTTAATAAGCTAGATGCGGTGGTTATGTTAGCAGGTGAATGAAATATTTCTATGTTTATATTTAAAATGTATTCTTTGTTTGGAAATTAATTAGCCCATGGATCCGTGAAAGTATGCTTTTAATTATATATTTATTTCTATTGAATTAATGAAAATAATTCTATTTTTGGATGCAGATTTACGAGAAAAAATCCAAAAAGGAGACGCGCATCGTTCAGACACTGATCTGTCGTACCCGGAAGAGGTGGCCAGCAATTTCTATCTTGATGTTAAAGGGTTTGTGCCATTTCACATTTGATAATATATTTATGTTCCTATTATCTATAATATACTGAATAGCAATAGAAACGCAAATGTTTGTTCGGATTCAGCTTAATCAAATTATATGAAAAATTCTTAAAACGCATGCAGCACATGCCTCCAGTAAGCAAAACAGCCAACGTCAAAATATAGGTAACTTTTATTCAATCAAACATTGAAAATTAAATTTGCGTTTCTTTTGCTGTTCAGTATATATTATTCAAAATATGCAAATATAATAAGTGAATATGTTTTATAGTAGTAGTGTTAGAATAGTGTTCCTACAAGCAGTAGTTCGAAGTTGGAGGCATCTACGTCGGCTCCAAATGTAACAGAAAAATCTCTACCTCCACTGAGGAAATTCGAACCATGACTCTCCGTTTGAAGGTCCAGCGCTATACCAATTGAGCTAATAGGGAAATTCCCACTAAAGTAGTGTCGGAAATAGAATAAAAATTATTTTCGTCGATTATTTCTTTTATATTAAACTGACAACTAAATATTTTGTAAATATATATTTAATGGCACTTTACTTAATTTAGCATTTACTTGATTACGCTCTAGTTGAAATTAAAGGAACTATTTTAGCAAACAGTTGCTTTTCAACTTCATTGGAAGAGACTATACCAAGTATTGAGTGACATGTGTCAATTTCATTGCTGGTGCAATATGTGGTATAGTCTGTTCCAAAGCAGCAGTTTGCTGAATTTTTTCTTTTTCAAGAGTAAACACACCTTATACATCAACGAGAGCTCAAACAAGTAAATTCTAAATTAGGTAAAGTATCATTAAATATATATTTACAAAATATTTACTTGTCAGTTTAATATGAAAGAAATAATCGACGAAAATCATTTTTATTCTATTTCCGACACTACTATAGTTATTATATAACTATATTTTAAGCAATATACATATGCACAATATGCATATAGAAACAGGACAGTATTACTGGGGACAATTAATCTATGGTATCGATGTATGGATGCACACTGCTGAAAAAAACAAATAGTAAGATTTTCTTTTTAATGTTATGAAAAAAAGAAGAAAAACCCCCCATTGTGTATGCTTTAAATTTGGAGATAAAATAATACATATTCTAAAAAAAGAAGGCCCCATCACCCAAAATAAATTTCATAATGGCAGTTTTGACAAACAAAATCTGGACAACACATTCCTTGTAACATGTAAGTTAAATGTGTTAAGATATCATTTATTTATCTATCTACATGTATATTAAATTTTTATAAAAAAGGTTGCTCATGTTAAAAATCAATGAAAGGGCATTAAATAATTTGAAAGAACAACAGTATTTTTATAACCTCTACAGTTGAAATATTTATTCCATTAAATACAATTTTAATAATATCAGCGCCACATTTAGGTTGGGTTCAAGGATCCCTCCTTTATTTCAGGTATGTGTATACATAAAAATAATCATTAAAAATATAAAAACAAAATTGTAGGGATAGTACTTATTCTATATAAGTCTTATTACAGAAAGCATTTAATGATGGTTTTGATTTCTGATTCAAATAGGTCTTTCTCTCCTTCTTTTAAATAAAATTTGATAACACCATTGTAACATACTCCTTTGCAAAATGATGTAAGCAGCTCTGAACTGAAGGATGTCAACCAGGTTGGCAGGGAGATGACTGGGCACAAGGTATCTAGTTATTATATAACTATATTTTAAGCAACATACATATGCATACTATGCATATATAGAAACAGGAACAGTATTACTGGAAATTGTTAAACTATGGAATCAATGTGTGAGTGAAAACTGCTGAAAAAAGTGTAATAGTAAGATTTTATTTTTAAGGTTGTGAAATATCATTTAGTGTAAACAGTATATATGCTTTTATTTATCACTCCCCCCAATACAAAATAAAAACATGTCATAATGGCAAGATGCATCCCCCTCCCCCAAAAAAGTTACAAGAGTAAAAGTTCTTTAATAATTTATTAGCAGCTGTTGTATTTAAACAGATGCAAGTACGAATCTACATGTATGTAAGACTTTTATAGTGAGAGCACTTGTCAAAATGAAACTTTTAAATGAGATTGGTGCATTACATGTATCTCTGTCATTTTAAACATATCAGTATTTGTCGTTGTATAAGTATAATATGTATAATGCTCTTTTATTTATTTCCAGCGTGTGTTTATGGCTTGAGCTATGGTCCTAACTGTAAGATGCACTGTAAGAAGCGTCACTGTGCCTCTTCGTCGTCGTCCTGTAACGTACAGACTGGGGCCTGTAATTCTGGAGGATGTCAACCTGGTTGGCATGGAAAAGACTGTGCACAAGGTATCTAGGTATTATATAACTATATTTTAACCTTTAGACTACTGAATTCTTTTAAGAGTTAGTTTCATCCAAAACTGGATTAATTTTGAGAAAAATCAGTTTGAGAAGTATCTCATTTTGATCAAATATTTTGACTTTTAAAACTGAACAAAACAATAAAATAAAGATGTGAAAAAATTAAAATTATATTGGGCTTTTGTAAGTACACGATTTGTGGTCTAGAAAGCATTAAATAAAAAGAAAAAACAAAACGAAAAACCCTCAAACAATGCTTGGTCATTTGTATTTATCGTCGGATCGCTAACATTCAACACCACATTCTCGTCCTCTCGGTGTCGTTCAAAATTTTTATTTGAAAATTCTCTCTATTCACTCCTGATATTCAAAATCAAAATCTTCACCTTCGCAACACCCCAAAATAATATTTATTCCCAGTTAGCTCTTAAAATCTCTGCTCAGCGTCTTGCTTAAAGCTTTTTTAAAGCGGTATTAAAGCTTTTTCATGTCATGAAAAATTCCATTGAAAAGACCTACGACGTTGACACAGAAAATTTCGATCAATAAAGGAATTCTAATGCTCTAAAAACCCGCCGTTTGCAATAGGACACATTATCTGTTTTTTAGGTATTGTGTCATTTCTTCTCACAATGCATTTAACCAACAGGAAATACTCATTTTAAAGGGCCAGTTCGATTGTCGAGAAATGTCACCTTCGGTATTAAAGCTTTTGCATGACATCAAAAAAAGTTGCCTGCAGTGTCCAGAACGTTAAGCAAAATACATATACATACTATGTACTATGCATATAGAAACAGGGCAGTATTGCTAGAAACAGTTAACATGTTTAATTAAAGTATGGATACATACTGCTGAAAAAGACTAGTAGTAGTACATGTAGGTACCAGAAGGCCATAATTAAATACACAGTATCAATAATTGAAAGTCACATGTAGTGAAGGAGGAATATAAAACTAACACAGAAAACAAAAACATGGTGTGTTTATTTCCACTTGAACCTGAGATATTAGACGAAACATAACTACCATTTTCAAACAATTTTCAGACGATTTTGGCCATTTTGCGGAATTGAACGATGTAACTCTTTTCATTCGGCATACACACTTGAGCGTAGTACTACTTTTCATTAGGAATACGTATGTACGAATGCTTTTGGGTATATCCCTTGTCTATTTGTAGCCACGGAAGTTATCCCACAATTCTTAGCAGCAGATAATAGAGCATACTTCCTCCCACGTTGCTGCCATTTTTGAGTTGTGAAAAAACAGTTTCTTTCGTTGTTTTTGGAGTTTTTATCGAACGATTTCCGGATTTCTTTGTTCTGAAATGCATCATGGCTGACGCATCTAGCGCCGAGAGTGACATTGATGTGAAAAATGATGATTTAGGCAAAGGACATGGTTAAATAGAGGAAAATGAAGAGTGGATGCATGAAATACTCTATTCCGACGGTGACGACGAAATCAGTAATTTTGAAGGTTTTCATGAGGAATGGATTTACGAGGAGTTTTGCCAGAGAGCGAAAGATAAATTGTTTAGGAAGAGGGTGGGTTTGCTCTGTATTCATCCAGAAGAAGCTGGTGCAATTGATTATTTAGAACTTTTTTGGGATGCTGACATGTGGCAACATATTGTCACTGAGACAAACATTTATGCAGAACAAGAAAGAAATAAAAATTCTCCCGCAACCAACACACCTCATTACAAACCAATGGACATTCCGGAAATGAAATCGTTTATTGGATTGTGTTTTGGAATGGGGATACTTCGACTGCCTGCCAGAAATGACTACTGTCGTGTTGGAAAGTTTCTTTTTAAAACTAACTTTAACAATATCATGCCAAGGCATACATTTAACTTGTTGTGGCGATACCTTCATCTCCAAAATAATGAAGAATTGGGACCCCAAGGTGACAGACATGCTGATAAACTTTTCAAGATTGGATGGTTTATAAATTACCTGCCTGAGAAATTCCAGTCTGTGTACACACCATATGGAAACGTTTCTTTGGAAGAGAACATGATCAAATTCAAAGGTAGATTGGGATTTCGACAGTACATGCCAGCAAAACCTATCAAGTGGGGAGTGAAAATTTTGTCACTGTGCGAAGCAGATAACGGATATTTGTAAAACTTCCAAATTTAAACAGGAAAAGATGAGGGAGTCCAAGATAAAGGTCTGTCACACCGAGTAGTCACAGATTTGTGCACCCCACTATTTGGAAGCAATGCACATGTCTGCATGGATAATTTCTATTCTTCTGTGGATTTATTTCATGATTTACATCTACATGGTATTCTTGCTTGTGAAACTCAGATGAAATCGAAAAGGACTACCCATCAAGATTTTGCCAAAGAATATAAAGCTTCAAAGACATGAATACAAACTTGCACAAAAACATGAACCAACTTACTGCATTTGGCAAGATACCAAGCCTGTGTTATTCCTGTCGAATTTTCATTTTCCAGGTGACAGTGGAGTACATGTAGTTAGTAGATGAAACAATGTCCGACAAAAAGTTAAGGTGACCACACCATCTCTTGTCAGTGACTACCAGGTGAATATAGGAGGCGTAGATCGCATGGATCAAGTTATCAACTATTACATGATTAAACATCGATCACGTAAATGGTGGAGGTGCATATTCTTTCAGTTGGCAATGTCTTCTGCTCATAATGCCTACATATGTGCAAGGGATGAATATCCAGATGAATCAGCAAAACACTGGCCCAATTTCCAGGACTTTATTGAAGAATTGTCAGAGGGACTTTCTGATGAAAGTAGGGCTAAAAAGACTGAGAATTTGTAATGTTGAAAGGCCAGGGCATGAACACAAGATCAAGAACATTTTCTTAAAACGAAAAGTGAGTCGAGAGTTTTCGTTAGCGACAGCAGGAAAGGGACAGAGGCCAGGAGCTACAAATTTTGGTTGTGTTCATTGCCAAATTCCTGTACATGTTGAGTGCCAATCAAAAGACATTATGAGATGTTACAGCAGGGCTGGGGAAAATTCAAAATGCCAATCGGTCCCACCTATGACGTCATCGGTACACTTCGAAAAATATTTGCTTCCCCCCGCTCTCTCGAAAATAATCTGTTTTGTCTATGTATAATGTTGTCATACAATAATAATTGGAAAATTTTACTGTATCATGATGTTCATGTTGCTTTTTGGATGATTTAATTTAAAGTTTTCTTTAGCGCAAAGAACTTTTTTTTTTTAATGAATATTGAACAGCCAAAAAAATACAAACAAGTAACAAAAGATTTTAACTCCCATCAATGCATATATAAAAGCTTATGTTGAGTAATAATAAATGTTGATATTTACTTGCATTTATTCACGTTTTGGCGAAGAAAACTTTTACTTAAAAACACACATTGCTTCTCAAACATTAGAATAACGTGCACACTATGAATGACCTTTAACTTCACATTCTGATAACCGGTGTAACTTTTTCTGCATAGCATAATAAAAAGAAAAATAATTGTTATCATATTTTGGCATTAGATTTTAAAAGACTTCCCCAAAGAACCAGCAAAAATGTTAATCATGTATTACTTATGTAAGCAGAAACAGCAGGCCCAGTCCCTATTAAAGTTGTAATAAAGAGAAATATAACATTGTTCAACAGTTACAGTACTGTTGTTGCAAAGAACAAAGAGCCAGATCAAAGAGCTGAACCAAACTTGTTGATTTCATCATGTGCTGCCTGCACTCACTTCACACATTAAAAGAGAGGCATTGAATGCTGTCAAAACAGTTGACTGGGTTAGGTGTTGTTTTCTTTACTATTATTGGCTAACACCAATGAAAATACATAAATCGATTAGCTGATATAAACACAGTTTTATGAGAATAAAATTCTTGTCTAGTCTTGTCTTGTTTTGATAATGCATCGGAGCCTTTTCTTGTTTTGATAAACAGTTAATTAGTGTTTATAGTTGTGAGGTGATTTCAACAATGGTTGTGGTCTCAATTTTAGGGAATTTTATTACCAGTTAATCGCATTAATGTAAGGACCATTAATTTCATGATTTACAGTATATATACACCATAATATTGTTTGGTTTTTAGTTAAGAAGTATAACTCCTTCATATCCACAAATTGGTATCCTTTTTAACAACCTTTGATTACTGTGATTAGATATAAAAATGAAATCTTTTTTTTAATTGAAGTGTAGATCCTTAATTAGCAGGCCTACTCACCGAAACACTGTGATATTGTTAATGATCCTTCCCTTGTGAGCAGTAAAGCTCAGTTACTTTGATGATATTCTTACTTTAATTATATATATTTATGTCTGACTTTATAATCACTGAAAGTGATATCAAAGACCTGACAGTGTTACTTTTAATAACAAAATTTAAAAAATACTTTATTGTTTTGATTACACATTGCGGCACCCGAAAAGGACAAATTGAAAAGCGGTACTAATAACGTATTCACCGTTTCTGTTTCCGGTAACTGACTGAAAGGAAACAATAATTAAAACACGTCAGTACTGATTCTTGGGCCAGCACGACTGTTTTATGATTCAGTATGAACACCACTTAACTGATGGTGTAAGATAATTACCGGTACTTGCAAAAAAGGTCACCAGCAATGACAGTCGAACAAATAAAAAAAATGGACCGATAAAAATTACGCTCCGTAATACAGACATGTATGTCATAAAACAACCATTTCACAAAAATGTAACACATGTATGATGTAATAGACATTATAATATCAACATAAACTAATGTAAAACAACCATTCCACGAAAATGTAACAAGAAAATATGAATATTTAAGAAAATAGAGGCTGTTTCACACTACGTGTAGCAATTTTCCTAAAGTTTGATACCTAATTGCTCTAGCGGTGTCGTTAAGCAAAAAAAAAAATAATAATAAGAAAATATTTCCGTTCAGCCAGTGTTTTCTACTTTTCTTTGAAATGTATAAGACAACATAGCTGTTACAGAAAAACTAAGTATACAGACTAGCATAGACCATAAAATAACCACAATATGCAATTTATTTTGTGCTGGGGTCATTTAGTTTAACAATGTATAGAACTTTATAAAACATAAAAATACATCCAATCATTTAAAAATATCTGTTTTTGTAATTAGTAGTTCTCATAACTTCATTTTACGTTTTAAGTGGACTGCTTAAACTATATTCTGTTTTTATATTATTTCAAAATAAAAAATGAAAACAACCAGAATAATAAGCATGGTTTGAGGAATGATGAAACACAATGATATATAAAATATCTTTTCTTTCTTTTGTGTGTGTGTGTGTGTGCATAAGTGCGTGCATGTGTGTGTCACTGTAACGACTTCTTTGAATATTACTGTAATAATTATGTGGATATTTTACACATTTAGTGTGATGTTATTTTGTGTGGTTTGTTACAAAAAGATAGTAAATTACAACACTATAATATAGATTTAAAGGGTCTTTTTATTATTTTACTATGTGGCTACTTAATTATAATACCTTTTAATTGCCCTTCAGTGTGAAAAGACCATTTTATTATTTTACTATGTGGCTGCTTAATTATAAGTCCTTTTAATTGCCCTTCAGTGTGGAAGGGCCATTTTATTATTTTACTATGTGGCTGCTTAATTATGAGTCCTTTTAATTGCCCTTCAGTGTGAAAAGGCCATTTAATTATTTTACTATGTGGCTGCTTAATTATGATACCTTTTAATTGCCCTTCAGTGTGAAAAGGCCATTTTATTATTTTACTATGAGGTTGCTTAATTATGAGTCCTTTTAATTGCCCTTTAGTGTGGAAGGGCCATTTAATTATTTTACTATGAGGTTGCTTAATTATATGAGTCCTTTTAATTGCCCTTCACTGTGAAAGGGCCATTTAATTATTTTACTATGAGGTTGCTTAATTATGAGTCCTTTTAATTGCCCTTCAGTGTGAAAGGGCCATGTCATTATTTTACTATGAGGTTGCTTAATTATGAGTCCTTTTAATTGCCCTTTAGTGTGGAGGGGCCATTTTATTAGTTTACTATGTGGCTGCTTAATTATGATACCTTTTAATTGCCCTTCAGTGCTGGAAGGCCAATTTTATTATTTTACTATGTGGCTGCTTAATTATCATACTTTTTAATTGCCCTACAGTGTGGAAGGGCCATTTTATTATTTTACTGTGTGGCTTCTTAATTTTGATACCTTTTAATTGCTCTTCAGTGTGGAGGCGCCATTTTATTATTTTACTTCGTGGTTATTTAATATAGATTTTGTTACCTTTTAACTGCCCTTCAGTGCTGGACACAGGCGAGATGTCTGGACTGCTGCTGCTATCACTGCTACTGTCGGTAGTGGATGAGAAGACATCCATGGATTTGCCAGGAGCCGGTGTACAGCAGGCAGGGTTGAACTCGTACATTTTCTCACCAAATGCTACAGCTACATTTCCATCTGGATCCACTTTAACGACTCTTCCACATTTGCCTAACACCTGTAATAATATAATCCACTTTAACGACTCTTCCACATTTGCCTAACACCTGAAATAATATGATCCAATTTAACAACTTCCACATTTGCCTAACACCTGTAATAATATGATCCACTTTAACGACTCTTCCACATTTGCCTAACACCTGAAATAATATGATCCAATTTAACGACTCTTCCACATTTGCCTAACACCTGTAATAATATGATCCACTTTAATGACTCTTCCACATTTGCCTAACACCTGTAATAATATGATCCACTTTAACGACTCTTCCACATTTGCCTAACACCTGTAATAATATGCCTGTATGTCTGCCTGTGAAGCTGTCAGTCATCAGATCAATTCTTCTCAGTGGACCCATTTGCCGTTTGGGCTATTTTCCATTCCAACCAGTGGTTCATCAACGGTCGTGGTATGTGCTGTCCTGTCTGTGGTACAGTGCATATAAGAGACCCCTTGTAGCTTATCGGAAAGAGTAGCCTATGAGGTGGCAGTGGGTTTCCTCTAAAACCTGTGTCAGAATGACCATATGATTGACGTCCAACAGCTGATGATAAGATAAAAATCAATGTGCTCTAGAAGCGTCATTAAATAAAACAAACTTTACTTTATATGCAGGCAGAACATTCAGTTATCCAGATTTCAATTTTAACTCATAACAATGTGATCATCTGTATATTTTGTTACAGATTTGTGTGCAATAAGATTGTTAAATTTTTCTAAAAGTCTTGCGAAAGTCATGAAAAGTTTTTGAAATTTGATTCTTGGAAGTCTGCAGGAACCCTGGAAATTCTCAAAAGTAATTTTTTCATGTTTTATTATCTCTTGCAAATATTATTGGTCCTAACCTGATTAGTGGGACAATTAAATAAAAACCTGCCTTTTTGGTTGAGATAATTTGGTTTTATGTGTCACTTGCAGGCACGGTGGAAGCAAGTCAAAATTGGGGGGGCTAATAGATCTAGTTGGGGAAGCTAACATACTTCAGTAAAAGTTGAAACTTACCTGACTTAGGTTCTGGAGCCTTCCGCCATTTTCTCTCTGCATGACTTTGACCATTTCTTCATCAGAACTGATTCTCACGATCTCCCCTACTGATAGAGCACGAACCTGAAATATCACAATTATATCTTCACACGACAGTAAACACAGCTCTCTCTCTCTCTCTCTCTCTCTCTCTCTCTCTCTCTCTCTCGTTCCCTCTCTCTATCTCTCTCACTCTCTCAGAACTGATTCTCACAATCTCCCCTACTGATAGAGCACGAACCTGAAATACCACAATTATATCTTAACATGACAATAAACATATCTCTCTCGCTCTCTGTCTATCTCTTTCCCTCTCTCTATCTCTCTCTCAGAACTGATTCTCACGATCTCCCCTACTGATAGAGAACGAATCTGAAATATCACAATTATATCTTCACATGACAGTAAACATATGTCAGCTAATATCTCATTCTCTATCCATATACATATATCTCTCACTCTCTCTTTTCGTCAGAACTGATTCTCACAATCTCCCCTACTGATAGAGCATGAACCTGAAATATCACAATTATATCTTCACACGACAGTAAACATGTCTCTCCTCTCTCTCTCTCTCTCTCTTTCTCTCTCTCTCTCTCACTCTCACTCTCTCAGAACTGATTCTCACAATCTCCCCTTCTGATAGAGCATGAACCTGAAATATCACAATTATATCTTCACACGTCAGTAAACATGTCAGCTAGTATCTCATTCTTTCTCTCTATCTTGCTCTATCTCTCTCTATCTCGCTCTCTCTCTCTCTCTCTCTCTCTCTCTCTCTCTCTCTCTCTCTCTCTCTCACTCTCACTCTCTCACAA